>QJPP01003190.1:0-94480 GCA_003996215.1 Jaltomata sinuosa | reverse complement strand
GGTCGGATCAGTGTGAGGATAGCTTCCAGAGGCTTAAAGCCTTATTGACTTCAGCTCCAGTTTTGACTTTGCCGGTTGAGGGTCAGAGCTTCTCCGTGTATTGTGATGCTTCTGGGGTTGGTCTTGGTTGTGTGTTGATGCAGCAGGGTCGAGTAATAGCATATGCGTCGAGGCAGCTGAAGGTTCACGAGCGTAACTACCCCACTCATGACTTAGAGTTGGCGGCAGTAGTTTTCGCGCTCAAGATCTGGAGACATTATTTATATGGAGTTCACTGTGATATCTTCACCGATCACCGTAGTCTTCAGTATATCACGAGTCAGCGGGAGTTGAATTCGAGGCAGAGGAGATGGGTCGAGTTACTGAAGGACTATGACTTCACTATTCTGTATCATCCAGGCAAGGCAAACGTGGTAGCGGATGCTTTGAGTCGGAAGACAGTGAGTATGGGTAGCCTATCTTCTCTTTCAGTTTCAGAGCGGCCGTTGGCCTTGGACATTCAGTCCTTGGCTAACCGTCTGGTTAGGCTTGACTTGTCAGATCCTAGCAGAGTTCTCGCCAGTGTTGAGGTTCGTTCTACTTTAATTGATCAGATTCAGAGTCGTCAGTTTGAGGATCAGCAGTTGTGTGACCTTCGTGATCGAGTTGTTCAGGGTGAGACCAGTCGGGCTACTCTAGATTCAGATGGGGGTCTGAGGTATGATAGTCGCCTTTGCGTTCCGAGGATTAGTGATTTGATTCAGTTGATACTTCGTGAGGCACATTGTACTAGATATTCCATTCACCCTGGCACAGCGAAGATGTATAGAGACTTGAGACAGCTTTACTGGTGGAGTGGTATGAAGCGGGCTATAGCGGAGTTTGTATCTCGATGCTTGAACTGTCAGCAGGTTAAGTTCGAGCACATAAGACCTGGTGGTTTGATGCAGCGACTTCCCATTCCTGAGTGGAAGTGGGAAGGGATTACTATGGACTTCGTTGTTGGGTTGCCTCGTACTTCTCATGGGTTTGATTCCATATGGGTGATTGTTGATAGGCTGACTAAGTCGGCACATTTCTTGCCGGTTCAGACTTCTTATGGCGCAGAGAGGTTAGCTCAGATCTACCTTCGTGAGATTGTTCGATTGCATGGGGTTCCAGCTTCTATTATTTCAGACCGCGGCACTCAGTTCACATCTCAGTTCTGGAGGGCTATTCAGCGAGATTTGGGTACAGAGGTTCATCTTAGTACCGCTTTCCACCCTCAGGCAGATGGCCAGTCCGAGAGGACTATTCAGATTTTGGAGGACATGCTTCGGGCCTGTGTTCTTGACTTTGGAGGTTCATGGGATCAGTTTGTTCCCTTGGCAGAGTTTGCTTATAATAACAGCTTTCATTCGAGTATCGGCATGGCACCTTTTGAGGCTTTGTATGGCAGGCGTTGCAGATCACCAGTAGGTTGGTTTGATGGTTCTAGTGCTGGGCCACAGAGCACAGATTTGCTTCGAGATTCCTTAGACCGATTCCGAGTGATTCAGGACAGACTTCGGGCAGCTCAGAGCAGGCAGAAGAGTTATGCTGATCGTAGGCTTCGGGCTTTGGAGTTTAGTGTCGGTGACTTGGTGTTTCTCCGTGTATCACCCATGAAGGGCGTGATGAGATTTGGTAGGGCGGGTGCAAGCTTAGCCCAGGTACATTCGGCCGTTTGAGATACTGCAGAGGGTTGGGTAGCGTTGCCTATCAGTTAGCCTTACCTCGATGTTTTCAGAGCTATACATCCTGTATTTCATGTTTCGATGTTGCGTCGGTATGTCCCAGATGAGTCTCATGTGTTGCAGTGGGATTCAGTTCAGTTGGATGAGGGTTTAGCCTTTGTTGAGGAGCCGTCAGCTATTTTGGCCAGAGATGTCAGGAGATTGAGGTCTCGAGAGATCCCGGTTGTTAAGGTTCAGTGGAGGCACGGTCCAGTCGAGGAGGCTACCTGGGAGACCGAGAGAGATATGCGGGTTCAGTATCCGCAGCTATTTTAGCCTTCAGGTACCCTCTTGACCTTGACTTTCGAGGACGAAAGCCCTTTTTTAGTAGTGGATGATGTAATGACCCTTCCGGTCATTTCCACGTTTAAGTTTGAAGTCAAGCAAATCGGCAAAAGATATCGTAAGACCTTTAACAATTTTCTGAACTTTGGGTCAAATGTGTCGGGGATTTTCTCCCGATATAAAAAGAGTTAGAAGTCCCCCGAAATACCAAATCGAAGGTCTACGAGTCTAGTTTCCAACTCACAAAACCGCACGTCCAACGGATCTCGGAGTAAAGAGTTATGACTGTTTTACCGCGGACTGTCTGGCAGAAAACGGGGTTGCGAACCGGGTCGCGAATCGGGTCGGGTTTAACCCGATTTAAGCTTCAATTTTACGTTTTAAAATGCCATTTCAGTTCTGAAACAGTGATAAAATATAAGGGAGGATTCCGAGAGAATTCTTGAATAATTGAAATCGTGCGTAGGCGACTTACGAGCCTAAACTTAAGAACTTCATTAGCATCGTGCGTGTATTTGAAATAATTATTTAAAAGTTTAATTTGGTAAAAACTATATTAGTGTTGCCTTTTCAAAATATTTTAATGGTTTAAGTATTTATTTTATAAAGTTTTTATACTCCGTAATATTTTAACGGAGATAGGTAATTTAGTTATGTTTAAATTTATTATTATAATATAGTAGGTTTTATTGGAAATGGTTTTCTATGAATTGTGGTATATTTAAAATATTATATTTATTATACCACGAATTTACGTAATACCCGAATATATAAATAACGGGACGAAAATAACATTTTGTCACCTTGTGAGTGCCACCTCCACCCCACGTGTAAGTGGAGGGAGTGGCCAGCAATCATCTATGTGGCAGCATATGAGTAAATGGTATGCATACTATGCAATTCCATTAAGTTGGATAATACTACATGAATCAATTGCTTTAAATTGCTGCTTAAGCATTCTATTAAGTCATGGTTGCTGCATAAGCATTATTCATTTACGTGAGGAGTATTGTGAGGGAAAAACTTTGTGTTAATTAATTAATTATCTTGTCAAGTTATTCCGTCCCAAATCCGAATTCGATTCCGATTTGGTTTTGGATTTTCTCGGAGTGGTTCGAGCTTGGACATCGTGTTTCAGCAGCTTGTCATCGGACGACAGGTAGGTTACGGTTTAATTTCCCCAGACTCCGTATATATAGAATAAAATTGTATTAATGGGCATCCTTGGGTTGGTTTATTAGGTTGGTACCACAGACCTTGACCGCTTTATTCATGTCCGCTATTTTTATTCCTCCTTTGTTTGTAGTATTTGGCGATATATTTTATTTATTTACCCTTGCGGTCCTGTGAGGGCCTTATTGACTCTGGAACATAGACGGTGGGATTTTGGGAATGTCCGCGAGTCCCGGGCATAGAATTATCCTTCTAGGCTGGTGATGCTTGCTGAGTAGCTGTGGGCCTGTGCAGGGGCGGTAGGTTGATTGTAAGCTGTTGGGCAGCTATTGTTGTGTGTGAGCATATCATTTCCATGCATATAAAGAGGTTTTATCGATGTTTTACCGTGGTTTTGGCTTTGGGCCTACTGACACTGTTTTCTAAACCTTGCATGGCCCGGGGGGCTTGTGGTTTAAAATCATCAGTTTTACTATTATCACTAGACTCGGCAGGGCCGGAGTACTAGATGAGTTTTCTTACTACTTGAGATGATTTTTAGCTTCGGTTGGACCGAGCACATGAGATGACTTTTTACTGTTTAGACCCGGCGACGCCCGGGCACCCTTGGAGGGGTTTTTCAGATATCTTCCTACTATTTTTAGTCCTGGACAGGGTCTGGGCATGCATATTTGAGACTGGTTCTATATCTTGATATTGAGACTGGGACTCTATCTTGATACATGTTCTGATACTGAGATATGGTATGGGGTCGAGGACCTCCATGGACCTTGCTATCCGGGCCAGGAGCTACGAGTTGCGTGTGCCGGAAGAGGGGTATACGGGGGAGTAGAGGTATACGGGCAGAGACCTTCCATGGAACCTACCTGCTGGGCCGGATCGGCGCCGGAGGAGGTACATACAGAGATCCTATGGCACTTGAGATCTTCATGCATCATATCATTCATGGTTCGAGGTTCCGCCCTTGTTTGCTGTTTGCTGATTGTACGCTCCGGTAGTATGGGATGCCGGAGGGTTTATTTTCACTTGTTTGTGTTCCTCGGTTGTATGGGCGGCCGAGGGACTGTAGGTAGACTTTTGCTTTTTACTTATAGAATGTTTCTCTATTATGGATAAGTATGAGATTGGTACTGTTAGGGTGTTAGTTTCTGGATTTGAGGTTGATATGATTAGTTGAGTATTGATTCATGTCTTGAGCATGCCTATTATTACTCTTTCTCTCTTCTTCTTACATTTGAGGTTACCGGTATACCGTCCATTCTGTAAACTTATTTGGTATACACTGTTGTTGCAAGGATCCCAGGTGCGTTGTTTCTTACTTTCACCTGCGCCTTTGGTGTGTATATTCTGCTTACTAGCCTCATCTGTGGTTCTGTTGATTTCCCTCTGGGCTAGTTCATGTGTACCTTTCGTTGATTTCTGTGACTACTTGCTTCTATTATGTCTATTACTGCTCTTTTATCTTATATGTGCCCAGTCGGCCTATGATACCTATTGGGTACCTTATGCTTCGCATTTGGTGCTCACCCCTACCCCTGCATCTTTGGGTGCAGATCCTAGTGTGGGCCATCGCCGGTAGATCGTTGAGATTCGTGCTTGGAGATCTATTGAAGACTACTTCAGACTGCAGGTGGGCTCTTGGCGATCGGAGCTTAGCTTTAGTTTATCTTTTGCTTCATGTACTCTATTTCCATTCAGAGACATCTGTATATATAGTTTTGGTTTACTTGTACTCCATGTATGTAGTTTGGCTCTGTACTATGATACCAGGTCTTGGGGGTTGGTTTAGTTTCCGCATTTGTATATATTTACATTCATATTATCCATTTTATTTGTCTTGTTCTCTTATTTGTTAGATAGTAGCCATTACTAGCTGTTCTGGGCTACAGGGATTGGTTCACCTACCGGGGGTTGTAGGTGCCATCATGACCGAGAAATCGGGTCGTGACATAAAACCAGCAATAATCATTTTGCAAATAGTTTTATCTGTATTTTTAACACTTTTATAGATAGTTGCATACATAAGCATTCTATGAACCAAAATGGTTAATTTTCTATCAGTCAAACCATCAAGATTTCATTCATAAATTTCGAAACCACTATAAGAAGTATTCGTCTGATTCCAATCTCTTTCCTCTATCAAAACATCTTGAGGAGTAGGACGAGGATAATAATAAGTCTGCATGCTGGTATTAGCATAACTATTATTTTTTCTAGGATAACCTCTGAGTTTATTAAATTCTAAAGAAACTTGATTTTTATAATCAATAGTTGTTTGTATTTTATCCAAAAAATCTTTCGATAAATCTATTGGTTTTATATTTAAACCTGAAAACTTTTTATCAAGAAGTTCTTCTAAATTATTTAAAGATTTAAATTTAAAATCCTGAATCTCAGGCGGTCTTTGAACATGAGTAGGGACAACCTGAGAATTAGCTTTACTAGTCGAAGTAGAGGCAACATTTGTTTTAGCCATATCAACTTTTATACATTTTATCAAGATAGTCAATTCATCAAGATTTTTATCAAGAGAACTAATATGTTCACCTAAAACTTTAACATATAAACTCAAATAATTATTTTGAGTAATAAGTTTATTAATTTCAGTAATGCTGACTGAAGCAATATCATCATCAACGTATTTTTAAAATGCAGTAAAAGTAATACCTATATTATTTGGCAATATAAAAGGTGATTGAGGAGGGTAGATGGCTTTTATAAGGCAACCATTACCATCTTTATAAGTTCTTTTAATAACATTTACATATAAAGGAAAAATAAGTGGTTATAAACCAGGAAACAAAAATACATAATTTGATTATGCAAAGCACAAGTTTCATAAAACTCTTGAGAGATAGATATTATTCATATCTTCTTTACTATAAGTATCAAAAAATCATGTTTTAAACCGATTCCATTTTTTATCAAAAAATTCCTTTTGGGTATGTTTTCTTGCCAGAGAACCTGTGCTAAAATCAAGAAGTTGTGGAATCATTAAGAATCGTTTGGGTCAAAATCCATTTCGGATACAGAAGGAATATCCTTATCAGAATTAACATCATTTACCTGAACTATATTTGTTCGGGGGTTAATTTTAACCTTTTCTACCATTGAGTTACTGTCAGTTACAATGGTATGTAATGAAGCAGCATGATCTCGTGTTGGACCATAAACAGGTTCAACCGGGGAAATATGATGCATAGCTGGCAAAAGTCTATGACTGAAAACAGAACGTCTATTAAAATAGGACTCATTGTAGGCATAAAATTATTAGAAAATGACTGCCTATTAGACGTATAATTATTATCAGAAAACTGAATACAAATCCTTCCATCGGGATTTTGCAAAATATGAGAATAATCAGAATTGGTAACCGTATCAGTTACTTGACTTGGGGATATGACCGAATTTAGAGTCCATGTAGTTGGGAAATCAATTTCTTCCCACTTAATAAATCTCCTGGTTGTGACCTTGGACCTTGCAAAATTGATTTCCACCAATATAGTTTGATCAGATGCATCGTATAACTTACATCTTGTATTTAAAGTAGATAATAATTTAAAATAAATTCTATAAGATAAACTTATAAGTTCTGAACCAGGCACGTAATTATAACCATGTGTTTTAACATATAATCTTAAAGCCTCAAGAATGTTAACATCAGAAAGTCATAACTGCAGATTAGGTTGCGTATTAAAGTACACGGGACCATAGGCCACTGTAGATTCTATCGAACCCATTAAAGATTGTCAAAAATTTAGATTTCTAGCATATCTGAGAGCAGCTAGAAAAGTCTCACGCAATCCTTTAAGAGTTAAAGGTTTAAAAGAAATCTGAACCATACCAATATGAAGGTAATTATACTGATTTTTATATAAATCGATATCACGTTTGTTTAACAAATGAATAGTCTCTTCAGATGAATTTAAATCTAAAGATTGCTCAGTAGTCTTTATCAGCTGTTTAGAAGACAGTTTATCAAACCAATCATAGGAATAGTCCATTTGTTTAACAAATCAAGGTTTTGAGGTATATCAACCTCTTCAAGCCTAGTACTTTTAGTACAAGTTTCTCCCGGTACCATACAACAAAGGTCATATCTATGTCAAATACTTCACCTCTATCTCATACATACCATGAAGGTTCTAGGCTCTGATATCGGCCTATATGGTATATATGAGATAGAGGTGAAGTATTTGACATAAATATGACCTTTGTTATATGGATCCGGGAGAAACTTGTACTAAAAGTACTAGGCTTGAAGAGGTTGATATACCTCAAAACATTGATTTGTTAAACAAATGGACTATTCCTAAGGTCCCGATTAAAACTATTTATGATTATGGTTGGTTTGATAAATTGTCTTCTAAACAGCTGATAAAGACTACTGAGCAATCTTTAACTTTAAATTCATCTGAACAGACTATTCGTTTGTTAAACAAACGTGATATCGATTTATATAAAAATTAGTATAATTAACTTCATATTGGTATGGTTCAGATTGCTTTTATACCTTTAACTCTTAAAGGATTGCCTGAGACTTTTCTAGCTGCTCTCAGAGATGCTAGAAATCTAAATTTTCGACAACCTAATCTGCAGTTATCACTTTCTGATGTTAATATTCTTGAGGTTTTAACGTTAAATGTTAAAACGCATGGTTATAATTGTGTGCCTTGTTCAGAACTTATAAGTTTATCTTATAGAGTTTATTTTAAATTATTATCTACTTTAAATCCAAGATGTAAGTTATACGATACATCTGATCAAACTATATTGGTGGAAACCAATATAGCAAGGTCCAAGGTCACCACCAGGAGACCTATTAAGTGGGAAGAAATTGATTACCTAACTACATGGACTCTAAATTTGGTCATATCCCCAAGTCAGGTAACTGATACGGTTACCAATTCTGATTATTCTCATATTTCGCAAAATCCCGATGGAAGGATTTGTATTCAATTTTTTGATAATAGTTATACTTCTCATAGGCAGTCATTTTCTAATAATTTTATGCCTACAGTGAGTCCTATTTATAATAGACGTTCTCTATCCAGTCATAGACTTTTGCCAGCTATGCATCATATTTTCCCGGTTGAACCTGTTTATGGTCCAGCACGAGATCATGTTGCTTTATTACATACCATTATAACTGACAGTAACTCAATGGTAGAAAATGTTAAAATTAACCCCCGAACAAATATAGTTTAGGTAAATAATGCTAATTCTGATAAGGATATTTCTTCTGTATCCGAAATGGATTTTGACCCAAACGATTCTTAATGATTCCATAACTTCTTGATTTTAGCCCAGGTTCTCTGGCAAGAAAACATATCCAAAAGGAATTGTTTGATAAAAAATGGAATCGGTTTAAAACGTAATTTTTTTATACTTATAGTAAAGAAGATATGAATAATATCTCTTAAAAGTTTTATGAAACTTGTGCTTTGCATAATCAAATTATGTATTTTGTTCCTTGGTTTATAACCACTTATTTGCCTTTATATGTAAATGTTATTGAAAGAACTTATAAAGATGGTAATGGTAGCCTTATAAAAGCCATCTACCCTCCTCAATCACCTTTTATATTACCAAATAATACAGGTATTACTTTTACTGCATTTCAAAAATTCATTGGTGAAGATATTGTTTCAGTCAGCATTGCTGAAATTAATAAACTTATTACTTAAAATAATTATTTGAGTTTATATGTTAAAGTTTTAGGTGAACATATTAGTTCTCTTGATAAAAAACTTGATGAATTGACTATCTTGATAAAATGTATAAAAGCTGATATGGCTAAAACAAATGTTGCCTCTACTTCGGCTAGTAAAGCTACTGCTCAAGTTGTCCCTACTCATGTTCAAAGACCGCTTGAGATTCAGGATTTTAAATTTAAATCTTTAAATGATTTAGAAGAACTTCTTGATAAAAGGTTTTCTGGTTTAAATATAAAATCAATAGATTTATCGAAAGATTTTTCGTATAAAATAGAAACAACTGTTGATTATAAAAATCAAGTTTCCTTAGAATTTAATAAACTCAGAGGTTATCCTAGAAAAAATAATAGTTATGCTAATAAACCCAGCATGCAGACTTATTATTATCCTCGTCCTACTCCTCAAGATGTTTTGATAGAGGAACGAGATTGGAATCAAACGAATACTTCTTATAGTGGTTCCGAAATTTATGAATGGAATCTTGATGGTTTGACTGATAGATAATTAACCATTTTGGATCATAGAATGCTTATGTATGCAACTATCTGTAAAAGTGTTAAAAATACAGATAGAACTATTTGCAAAATGATTATTTCTGGTCTTACTGGCCAACTTCGAGGCTGGTGGGATAACTATTTGAGTATTGATGAGAAAGTTTCAATCATAAATGATGTGGCTACTGATAATGGCGTTGATAACTTGGGCATGGCTCTAATAAAAAATAGAGAAGATATTGTTTATACCCTTGTTCTCACCATATTAGAACATTTTAATGGTAGATTTACCAATCAGTATGAGACTGTTTGTACCCTCCTTAATGGTCTAAGATGTAACACCTTATCTAATTTTAGGTGGTATAAAGATACCTTTATGAGTCGGGTGATACAATTACCCGACAATAAGTTTGAACATTGGAAAGCTAAGTTCATAGATGGCCTTCCCTCCTTATTCGCTGAAACAGTTAGAAAAACACTGAGGGGTAGTCATGGTGAGATTCCTTATAAGGATTATACTTATGGTAATCTTATAGGAGCTTGTACGCAAGAGGGATTAAACTTGTGTAATGAATTACTTTTGTCCAGACAACTTAAGATGGATAAGCTTAAATAAAGATCTTAGCTAGGAGACTTTTGTACCCAATTTGGTTTACCCGAACCTTCTGCTAATAGCAAGAACAAGAGCAAGTATTATAAGTCCTCTAGAACCAAAGGATCCCACAGGAAAATGAGATCTAGACGTAGGACTAAGGAAGAACGAGAAGCTAGAAAAAGCTTCTGTAAGTCTACTAGATTTACCAAAGATCGATATGGAAGGGATCTATCCAAAATCAAGTGTTATACATGTGGAAAACTGGGCCACATAGCACCAAATTGTAAGTTGAATAAGTTGAAAACTTTAAAACTAGATAGTGAGACTTATGATAAAGTTTATGGTGTGTTATACACCTCAGGTTCTGAAGATGATTATTACTCTCATTCTGATTTTGATATTGAACTGCTTGATTTATCTGATAGTGATAAGAATACTGATAGCCCTTGCGCCACTTGCCAAGGTAATAAATGCAATTGTGATGATGATGAAATTTATAAACTGCAATCACAATTTCAGGAATTCAATATTAACACTATCACCTCTGATAATGTAATTGGATCTTTTGAAAAAAGTTACTGATAATAAGCTTCACGAAAATACTTTCACCGAAAGAGATTCTTCTTTTGATGATTTAAAAGATGAAATTGAGAATTTAAAAAAGAGAGATCAAATCTCTTAAACAAAATCAGTTGATTTGTGATCATAGAATTACTCATATTGAAATAAATAACTCTGTGTCTACCAAAAATAATTATATGTCTTCTAATGACAAAGGTATTTCTGAAAAATGAAAGACTCTGTTAATCTTGACCCTAAAAATGATATATTTTTAGGAATGATGCAAATTATTACTGCCCATAAATGGTACGTTAAATGTACTATTTTAATCGATAAAAGTTTTTTGATTTTTAAGATTGCCATGATTGATAGTGGTGCTGATGTTAGTTGTATTAAGGAAGGCTTAGTGCCTACAAAGTACTTTTAAAAAAAATTCTCATTTGGTTAAGTCTGCATCAATACATGTTTTAGATATAAAGTATAAATTGCCTAATACGAATATTTGCCAGAATAAAGTCTGCATTCCTCATAGACTTGGAACCCCGTTCATAAATACAATTTATCCTTTTACCAGCATAGACTCAAAAGGATTCTCTGCCACTTATAAAGATAATGAAATAAGTTATACTTTTGTTACAGATCCAGTAACTAGAGATATTAATGCCTTAATTGATATGAAGCAAAGACATGTAGATTCTTTGCAACTAGAATTGTTTACTCTAAATATATTTGATTCTCTAAATTCCACAAAAGTAAAGGAAAAAATTAAATTGATTTCCCAACAAATTGTCATTGATATCTGTGCAGATCACCCCAGTGCTTTTTGGAATCAAAAAGACATATTGTAACCCTTTCGTATGAAGATGATTTTTCAGAAGATAATATTCCTACTAAATCGCGTCCCTGTCAAATGAACGCTGAGTTAGTAGAATTTTACAAAAAAAAAATTGATAATTTATTGCAAAAGGGTTTGATCAAACCTTCTAATTCTCCTTGGTCATGCACTGCATTCTATGTTAATAATGCTGCAGAAAAGGAGTGAGGTGCTCCTAGATTGGTTATTAATTATAAACCACTGAACAAATATTTAAAATGGATAAGGTATCCTATCCCCAATAAAAAAGATTTATTATCAAGATTATATGATGCCAATATATTTTCTAAATTTGATTTAAAATCAGGTTATTGACAGGTACAAATATTTAAAGAACATACTTATAGAACTGCTTTTAATGTTCCATTTGGAAAATATGAATGGAATGTCATGCCTTTTGATTTGAAAATGCCCTATCTGAATTTCAGAAAATTATCAATGATATTTTTAATCCATATTTGGATTTTATCATTGTTTATATTGATGATATTTTAGTTTTTTCCAAAACATATGAAATGCATATAAAGCATCTTGATATACTTAAAAATTGTCATTCAGAATGGTTTGGTTATCTCAAAACCAAAAATGAGTTTGTTCCAAACTAAAGTCCGATTTCTAGGACATCATATTTGTCAGGGAAAGATTACTCCAATTCAAAGATCTATTGAATTTGCATCAAAATTTCCTGATGTCATCACTGATAGGACTCCGTTACAAAGGTTCTTGGGAAGCTTAAATTACATATCCCCATTCTATAAGAATCTATCTTGTGATTTAGCCCCTTTATATGATAGGCTGAAAAAGAATTATAAATCACCTTAGACTGATAATCATACCACTTTGGTACAAAATATTAAACTCTGTGTGCAGTCTTTGCCTTGTTTAACTCTTTCTAACCCAGCTTGGCAAAAAATTATTGAGACAGATGCGTCTAATATTGGTTATGGTGGGATATTGAAACAAATAAATCTCAACGATCAAAATGAGTATTTAATAAGATTTCACTCTGGCAAATGGACTGAATCCCAGAGAAAATATGCCATCGTGGCTCATGAAATGCTAACCATTGTGAAATGTGTTTTAAAATTTCAGGATGATTTATACAATTAAAAGTTTTTGATAAAAACGGATGCTCAATCTGTTAAGTATATGTTTAACAAGGATTTTAAGCATGATGCTTCTAAATTAATATTCGCAAGGTGGCAGGCTCAATTAGCCCCTTTTGATTTTGAAATTCATTATAAAAAGGGAATTGATAATTTTTTGCCAAATTTCTTATCCCGAGAATACCTCCAATAAAATATTTTTTTACGAAGTCTTTTTCGATGAAAATACTTTGATTACCATTTTAAAGGTAATTACATTAAATAGAGACTTGAAAAGTCTTATAATTGATAAAATTATTGATAACATCGTAAAGGAAGATTTCTCAATCCATGATTACTCAGAAATTGTCAGAGAAGATCTGACAGATTATTATGATTCTGACAGATTAATATAATCATAGATTGCTATGTATGCAGGATGGATCCTCCATGGATTCGAGGTAGAGGCAGAGGAAGGGGGAGATCAACCCCAGGGAGATCATCCCAGTCCTATTCTCAAGGATTGTCATACGGATCCTCATCAAACTCCCCAGTTATACAAATGGGAAGAAAGAGTTTAGTAAATGAGAAGATTTTTAAAAAGGGTGAATCTTCATCTATTTATCTAGAAGATATTCCAGAAAACAGTCCATTATATGGTCATTTACAAGCATATTTGGCCGTCCAGGCTGCCCAAAAGCAAAGTAATACTTTTACTTCAATCGCCAAAGAGGATAATGATCATATCAAGTCCTATGAAAAGTTAATAAAAAGAGAAATGATATTTCTCGTAGAAAACTCTGAGCTCAAGCGAAAAGATGAGCCATGGAAGATACTCCAAAGGTACTTAATAAATGGGTTAGTCTATCCGGGTGAATCATACAAAATCCGTTCTTATTATGAGACAATCCTGACAAGTACAGGAAGTGCAGAATTTTAGCACTTTTCAGGTTATAACACAGAAGAGAATGTTTATAACTTCTCCAAAATCATTATTAAATAGATTATATCTGTTGAAGATTGGGGAATCTCTACAATGAAAGAAAGGCAGATAAGCCTTAAAAAATCTCGTATGAACTTTACATACTGGGATTATATTCAAGAATTTGATAAGGTGCTATACTACAATAATGATAGACATAAACACACTTGGTTCATAAAGGTGTGCGCAAAGATATTTGCTGAACCAATCCCAAATTGGTTTTTAAATTGGTGGTCATACCACGGTCCCACAATTCAGATCTTGCCCGATCAATTCCTTATGTTATACAAAGAATGGACCAAAGTGTCACCTGATTTGAACCGATTATATCTGCAGATCATATCTGCAATTTGAAAAAAATTGATCAGATCTACTTCTTTATTGAATTCTCTATTCCATGGATTCATACATGGACTCCTGAATTAAGGTTCACTGAAGAAAATATTCCATGTCTATACAGGACTTTTTATAATAATTTTTGGGATAAATTGATGAAAATAGATCCCAAAACAAAAGTCTTACATGGCCAAGAGATTATGGATTCTATTAAACTAAGAATCCAAGAATACACTCGAGCCCCTCAAAAGTTTATAGACGATAGTTCGGTCAGGCATATCGCCAGAACGATCTCTTTCCAAGACGGAGATAATGAATAAATGATCAATGACTATTTAGAAGAGGTCAAGAGAAATTTACTTCTGACAGTTAACCAGATTGATAAATCGGACACTTTCATGCGGAGTGAGACAAGTAATGATGATATCAGAGAATCCCAGCCTATCAAAACAGCTAAAATATTGTCTACCGATGATATTCGGAATATAGAAGATTTTCTGCAACAGATCGAAGTCATGAAGAAAAAATATGGTAAAGACAAACAATAAAGACATCATGGACCCCCACAAAATAGTAAAGACGCCGAGGACCCCATCAAAGAACAGTAGATACACTGTATTAAACAGTAGATACACTGTATTAAATAGTAGATACACTGTATAAGGACCCAGATATGGGACCCATTTTTACTGTATATAGATTCTTTATGTTTTATATTTTTCTATTTAAAGGGTCTTTCAGTCCAGTTGAAAGGCATCAGAAAAACTTGTAAAAATCAGAAAAATTTAGATAGCTCTCTCTTCTTGTAAATCTCTCTTATTGTAAATCTCTTATATCAATTTCAAGAATTATTTCTTAGAGACAGCCATCCATATAAGGTATATTTTATTTTTCATTGTTTATTTTTCTTTTTAGTTGTGTCTCTCCTAGCCAGGACGATGTCCGGCTAAAGATATCATATCTATGTTGAATAACTAACTTCTCTCCTATATAGACCATGAACGATCTAAGCTTTATTAAAATACAAAGGAATTTTGTTATGATTTCTCAACTTGGTTCTGAGATCGAGGTACAGTTGGATCTAGCACTACTCTTATTGGCTTTGCCTTAGTGGCTATGTCTGATCAGCCGTGGACCTAAGCCCGTTATTGAGGAGAAAAAAGGGCGTTCTTTCCCGGTTAGAACCACCATACACATGGGCTCAATAAAAAGTATGTATTAGATCCTTGACAGACCCTTTGCTCAGGTAAAAGTATTACCATGCAGTCTGAGAAGCTATATGAAAATTCTTGTATATTTCAGTTCTTATGCAGTGCGGACTACCGCTAGCTTAAGGATGCTGAGTTGCTAGATCTGGTTGGTAGCGCGGATTACCGCCAGCCGACACTCGATCCTGTAATCTCTGGTATTGTACGTAAAATTAATGACATGTAATATTATGCGAAAATTATAATAATTAGACATAAAATTATATATTTATAGATTATATACAATTTTAGAAAGTATCAAGACGACGATAAAATACGTGATTTATTTAGTAAATAAAAATAATACGTAAGGAAAAATTAAGATTTAAAAATAATAACAACAAGTAAAATAACAGCCCAGAAGAGAAATAGAGAGGTCAAAATTGGGTGTCAACAATAGTTCGATTGCTAGCATAATTCTCCAATTGTGGAACACAATGTTTTCCAAGGGATATTTTTGACATTTCTTTGTAGTAGTTTCAAAAGCATTTTTAGGTCATTTTTGTTGCATCTTCTTCAATAGAACACAACTGAGGCGATCTATTGAGCTCATTAACCATTTTATTTGTTCTTTTCAAGGAAGAAGACACTTAAAGTTTGTAATTTCTTCTCAATTTTAATTATATTTATGCTTTCTAGCATAGTTTCCATTATATTTTCCATTTACATGATTAGCTAAATTCTTCGTCTGGGATTGCAGTTCAACCCTAGTGTGCTATACTTTATGGGTTGTTATGAAGCTTGCTTTAGATTGAGTGATTGTTATTTAGGCATTTTCATATTTGAATGTGAAACTAATAGTTGTAAATACTATTTTATGTCCTATTTGACTTATTTCTTGCTTGAGAAAGAAGAATTACGTTTGGGTAATTTGCCTAACAAGGTATTAGACTAATTGAGAGGTTGATTATGCTTAATAATGAGATTTGAACTAGAGATAGGAATAACCTCTCTCTTTGGCTCATAATCAATTGCTTGTATTGTTTCCCTCATTGACTTTAGAAAGCTAATTTGGTCTAAGTTCCTCATTAATCGAGAGATATTGAGTGAATGCTTATGAATTGAGAGTCATAACCAATCCCTAATTTCATTGGCAAGCTAATTAGGTATTACCCATTGAGTTAGCATCTAAGTAAGAACTACAACTCTATACTTTATTCATTAAGTAACAACCGTATTTTATTACCTTGTTTTCTTAATTTCTTAGTTAATCGTTGCTTTCAGTTCTTTGTTAAAAATATAAAAATAACGTTCAATTTGGGTAAGAGTTAAGTTGGTGATCAATTACACAAGAGTACATATATTACATGACACCCATGATTTTCTGTGAGATTCGACTCCAACCTCATTAGATCGTATATTTGGCCATGATCGCTTTACACCATATTTAGGGTGTAATTTGAGCGTATCAAATTTTGCGTCGTTGTTGAAAAAATTTCGGTGTTAAAAGTGTAATTGTGTGTGTTTTTGACTAATTTCTTTTACCTTGTTATATTTTTAACACTTTGATTAGTGGCAACTTATATATATAGGGATGGACATGGTATGGTATGTTACGATATTTAAAAATTTAGTACAGTCATTTTGATATTCGTTTTTTAAAAATACTATACTATTAGCATACCAAATTAATTTTGTATGATTTGGTATTTTCACGATACGATAAATCGGTAACCATAATTTGTTCAACCTCGACTAATATTTACTCATATAATAGAGAATTATAACTTCAACTTCTCAAAAAATATCTCAATTATATAATACTAATACATTACACATTTAGAAATATATATTCAAAATAAAGTACAAGCAACTCCCTTTGTTAATCAATTACACAAAAAGACATTTCAATCAAGATAGAGTATTCAGATTTCAAACATCTAAACATTTAGTTTTATACTAATACTATGTTGTATATTTATTAGTATTATAATAATATATATAACTTTTTGTGTAACTATACTTGGGTATGATATTCAGTATTTTGGCTTATTTAAAAAAGTCGATACCAAAAATTTAAAATATATACCATATACCATATCAAATACCATAATACTAAAATCATGGTATCAAAATTTTCGTTCGGTATGATTTGGTATCTACCATACCATGTCCACCCTTACCTACAGGTAGTCATGGCAGATCCAGTTCTTGGTGCGGATGGTCTTGCGGTTGGTGCCCTTACTAAAAGAGTTCCTAATCAAGAAGCACCACTGGTAGCTAATGCTCATAGAAATTGGAGTCCACAAGCCCAACCTAATGCCCAAGAAAATACGGGCTATGCAAGCACCATGGTTTCCCCTCACATATGGATGATGAATTTCACTATCACGAGAGTCAAGTTTAATATGATTAACCAAATAGGTTTGTTTGGGGGAACAAATCGTGAAAATCCACACAAGTATGTAAAGTACTTCTTGGATGTATGTTTTAGTACCAACCAACCTCTAGTTTTGGATGATGCATTTTGATTGAGGCTATTCTCATTCTCTTTGCAAGGTGCCGCTTTAGATTGGTTGGAATCACTACCCAACCATTCTATTCAAACTTGGGAGGAACTCTCCACAAAGTTTCTCAACAAGTATTTCCCTCTGAGACAGATGACTCTTTTGTGAGATGAAATCATAGGTTTCAAGAAACAACCAGGTGAACAATTGCATGAGATATGTGAGCGTTATAGAATGCTTGTAAATGAATGTCCTAACAATTATCTCATGGGGAGAGTTCTTCCTCAAACTTTCTCTTAGGGTCTTGAAACGGCTACTTTGTCAGTCTGTCCACTATGACCCAGATCGAGTCATACTGCTCTAAGATCTTAGGAAGACCCACTACAAATTCCATAACAATCCTCTCCCACTATCACTTGGGAACAGGCATCCTTTGAAGCAAACCTACAGGCCTTTGATATTCATACTTCACCTACTTATAATTATGACAATTTTCCACATACTATACTATATATCTCTTCATTCGGGGCACCAATAGAGCAGTCTCAATTTACAGTACATCTTGGTTGCACCAGGATGTATGGAGTATTGGGAATCATGATCTTCTACAAGCAAACTTGAAATCACATCGTCAATGCGAGACACACACACACTCCCTCTCACTCTTAACACACCACTCGCATCAAGTGTGGCATCTTGGGCCTCACCACACACCACTTTGTTCTGAATCTTGCTCAATTTTGCATCCCCAAATTGATTAGCCTTGATTCTATCAAGGAATGTTGACCTTGCCTCCACACTAGCCAACACTCCACCCTTTTTAAACACTCCAAACTACATAGACCGTATTGCTAGAGTCTGAATCTCTCTATCCAAAAGTTGCCTCGTCACTCTCAAACAAGCCAAACTACCCATACTTATAGATTTTTGGCTTAATACGTCTGCCACCACATTGGCCTTCCTCAGATGATACTGGATGGTCACATCATAATCTTTCAGTAGTTCCATCCACCACCTCTGCCTCAAATTCAAGTCCCTTTGAGTGAAGACATGCTGCAAACTATGATGGTCCGTGAATACTTCACAATTAACATCATAAAGGTAGTATCTCCATAACTTAAGTGCAAAAATCACCGCTCCAACTCAAATTCATGGGTTTGGTAATTCCTCTCATGAAGATTCAATTGCCTTGAAGCATAGTCAATCACATTCATGTCCTGCATCAACACAACACCCAAGTCAAAATGTGAAGTATCACAAAACACAGTGAAATCCTTACCTTCAACCGGCAGGGCAAGGATGGGAGCCATGGTCAACAGAGATTCGAGCTTTTGAAAGATCTCTTCACACTTGTCAGACCAAACAAATGTTACCTCCTTCTGTGTCAGTCTTATCAAATGAGTAGCAATGGAGACAAAGTTTTTGACAACTCTCCAGTAATAGCTAGCCAGACCCACAAAACTCTGAACTTCAGTTAGGGAGTTAGGCCAAGCTCGATTCTTAATAGCCTCAATCTTCTAGGGATCTACCAATACTCCTTTTTTAGAAACCATATGCCAAAAAGGACACCGAAGACATCTAAAACTTACATTTATAGAATTTAGCATAAAACTGCTTCTCTTTCAAAATGCCCAAAACTATGTGTAAGTGACCTGCATGTTCCTCCTTACTCTTGGAGTAAACCAAAATGTCATCAATAATTACAATTACAAACGAATCTAGAAAAGACTTGAAGATACCATTCATAAAACTCATGAATGATGCCGGCGCATTAGTCAACCCAAAGGATATCAACAAGACTTCATAATGTCCATAACGGGTACTGAAAGCTGTTTTGGGTATGTCCTCTGGTCAAATCTTTAACTGGTGATATCTTGACCTTAAATCTATCTTCAAAAATACTGAAGCACCCTGCAACTGGTCAAATAAATCATTAAGTCGAGGTAAAGGGTACTTATTTATGATGGTAACCTTGTTCAGCTGGCAGTAGTCTATACACATTCTCATGCTACCATTCTTTCTCTTAACGAACAACACTGGAGCACCCCAAGGCAAAGTACTAGGACGAATGAAACACTTATCAAGTAGCTCCTGCAACTGAGTCTTGACCTCTCTACACTCAGTCGGATCCATTCCATAGGGAGGAATATAGATTGGGCGAGTACCCAACTCCAAGTCAATGCAAAAGTCAATGTCCTGATTCGGAGGCAAACCAGGCAAGTCAGTGGGAAATACCTCCCAAAATTCAGATACTATGGGAACTGACTTAATAGAAGGGACCTCTGTACTAACATCCCGCATATGTTCCAAAAAGGCCAAACACCCCTTGCCAACTAGCTTCTTAGCACAAATAAAGGAGATTATTTTCACAGATCGAGACTTATAAACATCTTTCTATTCTAACTTATCCATCCCCGGCATGTCTAAGGTCGCTTTTTTAGCATAACAATTCCGAACAACGTGATAATGGGATAACTAAGTCATGCCCAGGATAATATTAAAACCAAGCATATCAAGAATCACTAAAGCCACACAAGTCTGAAAACCCATAAACATAACAAAGCAAGAACGATACACTTGAGTCACTACTACAAAGTCTCCAACTGGAGTAGATACATGCACAGGTGAGTCAAACATATCTCAGACCAAATCTAAACCCAAGGCAAATTTAACAAATACATATGAATAAGTGGAACTTGAATCAAATAATATCGTAGCCATCCGGTAACAGACAAGAATAGTACCTGTAATGACTGCATCTGAAGTCTCTGCCTTAGATTTGCCTGGAAAGGCATAACAATGAGCTTTATCATCTATCTGTGCAATCTCTCTAGCAGGTTAAATAGCGCCACTCCCTACATTACCACCACATCAATTTCTACCACATCCACCCTGATAACCACCACACCCACCATGTGGACGACCTCTACCATTATCATCACCACCTCTTCCAGCCAGAACAATAGCTCTGGACTGTTGCTGACCTTGAAAATTAGCATGTCTACCATTAGGAAAATCCCTCTTGAAGTGTCAAACACCACCACAAGTAAAATAACTTTGATCAAGTGAGGGTCATCTAGCAGAAGAATATGAAGCCCCTTGGCTTCTCATAACTAAACACTGCCAAGTGATCCCTGACAAACCCCTTATACATACTGCCAGAGCTGACTATATAGGATAAGCTTGATAGGCCTGCTGACCATATCCCCTAGAGTGATACCCGCTAAAGTTACCTGTATTCCGGGCCTTTTTTGCTGCCATCTTTACCTGACCAACCTGCTTGACTCCTTCCACTTTCTTCACATAGTCAGAAACATCATTAAAGGTCTTCCCAGTAGAAGTCATCTGTAAGGCCATAACCTGCAAGTCAGTATTCAAAACCTTTCTCAAAGGGGTGGATCATCTCCTCTTCAGTACCAAGCAGCTGAGTAGCATATCTAGACAAGGCATAAAATTTTGCCTCGTAGGATACAACCAATAGACTTCCCTGCTCAAAAGTCAAAAACTCATCCTTCTTCTTGTCACACAGAGTGCATGGCACATACTTCTCTAGGAATAGGGTATTGAACTGAGACTATGTCAATGGAGGTAGAGCTGGAGATCAACATTCAACCTGAGCCCTCCAAACACTGCTTAGCATCACCCTGCTGTTGGAAGGTTACAAATTCCACACCATGCTTCTTCATAATTCCCATATTATACAGCCTCTCATAACAATCAATGAGGAACTCAAACACATCCACTGTCTCAAAACCAACAAAGGTAAGAGGTTTCATCTTTAGAAACTTGTTCAGCATGTCATGTTCAGTCCCTGTCATAATAGGACCTAAAGCCGGATGAGAGAAAGCGTCCATCAGTAAAAACTTATCCATCCTAGAAGTTGATATTGCGGTAGGCTAAAACCCCAGATACTGGTAAACAGGCACTATAGGCGTGGCTCCAATACCTGCCAGCCCACACAGAAAACCAAGTACCTGCTGAATTAATTTAGATGACATCTGGGGAGGAGTTGCACCTCCTGGGACTGGCGTTGCATCCTTCTGCTCTAGAACCTCTACATTAATAGCCTCATCATGATAATCCTCAAGTGAAGGAGATGTCTCAGCTCTTTGTTAGGCTAGATTAGCTGCAACCTGGGCTCCACCTCTGATGGGTGCTGCCTTTCTCTCCCCCTTCCCCTACCCCATCCTCTGCCTCTGCAGAAGGTTCTACAACTAGAATTGTTGGTGCAGGAGCTACTGCTTCAACTCTGTTAGGTCTCGTATTCACCATTTACAAAACAATAGAGTGAAGAGGTCAGATCCTAATTTGGATTGCCAGATACATATTAGAATCAAGTTAGAGCACGAAGAAAAAAAGAAAGTGATAATTTCCTAAAGTCGTACAACCTCTCGAAGAATAGTATAGACGTCTCTGTACTATTCTGCAAGACTCTACTAGACTTATTTTGGTACAACGAGATCAATGAATCTAAGGCTCTAATACTAACTTTGTTGCGACCCAAACCCATTGCGAGTGGCACCCACTCTAACCCTTTGGTGGGAGAACCATTTAACCCTGATTATCCAACATCAACACTTAGCAATTTTAATATTAACTAAGCAATTCCATTATAATTCAACAAATTTTAAAAAGTTTAACAACCAAATAGTGCAGAATGATGTAAATGTCTAAACTATCCCTAAAATTTGAAAGTTATTATACCAAAACATCTAAATAAGAATATTTGTGGGTACAACCTAGAAAACTAAAATAACTAAAGTGTATGTGTCCAAAACAAGTAGACCAGAACATAGCATATGAAGACCCATGGATGCTCAGAAGATCAAGCTCACTCTTGAGTCAAAAATAATCACTGACTACAATAAAGGTCTCGTCGAAGCCACTGGAATATGCTTTGCACTCAATAAAAAGAAGAGCACAAATAGTATCAGTCCAAACCTACTATATACCGGTGGTGTTATCGGCCAACTCTACTTAATAAATATGAACATATAACCAATAAATTGTAAATAAGTACAACCATGAACATTTAGCAATATACCTTCTCCTAGTTTTTTCTCAATAATAACCAAGTAAATCAGACAAGTATAAGACAACTACAAGTAATTCATCAAATCAACCATGACTAATCAACTGTTAACTTAACCTTTCTACAATTACCTTGTTATTTGACCTTAGCAAATGATTTCACAATTCAAGTAAATTACTAGCCTGTACCACTCATGGATCCAAAATAATATCAACAATGTAACCTGGTCCACTCATAAAACCATCAAACTCACCAATACCATGTACACATATGCTATAAGTCTTACAAATGCCCACTAGCCATGTCCTACAGGGGATGAGCTCAATCCATGTGCCAATAACCCAGACAACTAGTGCCTGCCACCTTATGTCAAACCAATATTATACCACCATTATTCCAATGTCCCCGCCCTTATATATCACAAATTCCGTGACAATGGCTTTTACTGGTTTGTCTTAAAATAACAACTCATGTTACAACACTTATAATCATAGTATGATACAACACAACCATATTGTACTCAAAGAAGCTCTTTTACACAACTCTCATTTTAGTGATTAAGCACTTGCAATAATATCAATCCAGATAACATTTACAATATGCATTGTAACAGGTAAACAAATAGGCAGTTAACATGTACACATGAACAAAATTGAGTCTCAACTACAAGTCAGCCATCACCTACCTCAATCCAAGCCCTACACTACTCTAACAAACTTGAGCCTTGCCCTTTCTTGCAACCTTAGCTTGATTATTGTCTAAAACAATAAGGTAATCCCAATTTAATAATTATTCTAACAAATACAAGGATTGTAGCCTAATCGCCATAACCCCAGGGCCAAAAAGTATGATCATTCCTTTATTCTAGGGCTTTTCTACATTTGTTCTACCTTAATTTTACTGAATTCAAGTTTATAACAACATTTTTTAAGCATGCTATAGTAATTTATCCACCCTAACCTAGAACCTAAGGATTACACATTATTTCCACTACGTTACACCAGAAAACCAACCTAGGTCAAGTCAAATCCTTCACAATAAAAACCTAGTGATTCTAAGGGTTTACCAATGAAAAACTAGTTAAATGGGTGGATTAACTTACCTCAATAAAGGAATTTGGGTGGAAACTGATGGAATTTGCCCTAAATACATTTCCTCTATTACGTAATGAAAATACGAAATGAAAAATACATTTTAAGTCTAAACACTACATTTAATATTACGTAACCTGCTATAGAGGCCCAATTTCCTCTATAGCAGCATCGTTGTAGCAGAAACTTTTCACTATGGCAGGGTTGATTCTGACTAACCTCTGTTATAGTAGAAATATTCCTGCTACAGTGGCTCTATCACGATGGCCTATCTCTTAATATTGTAGCCTAGGCAAGATAGAAAGTCTGGAAATCCTAGATTTCTATCAATTTTCCAACACACTTTAAGATATTGACAACTTAAACTGACCCCTTTACGTCAAACGTGATATCAAAGTTCTACTAACCCAAATTCACTTCAGAAAGTTTCTATGAATTCCTTAACCTCTTAGCTATCATAATATGGTCTCACATTTTATAAACACTGATCTATCCTTTATTGGATTCATCTAGATTGTACAATACTCAGATTTTATCCAAGACTAGCCTAGTTTGAAATTTCTAACACTTTATTCAGGGAGAATTTTAACCCAAAATTTAGCACACTAGACTATATCGTAATGAATGAAAGGGTCATTATATAATGTTAGTTTAGGGATTTCATCTAGTAGGCTGGATATAGTATGTGCAAGAGCTTAAGTCTATAACTTGTGGCAAGTGTAAATATGTAGTCATGATTAATATATGTGGGATAAAGATAAATGTGATTGAAGGCTAAGTTATTAGATGAAGTTAAGAGATATCTCCGAAAGAAGTCCTAGCAAGAATTATAGTTTCTATAACTAGTCTATCAGGGATAGTTTAGCATTCATGTGTATAGTGATACCCCGACTATGCAGAGTAATGTGATTATAGCTTAGTTTAGAGAATAGGTCCGCAATCTTAGAATGTAGACTTTTAAACTAAGGGGGAAATAATAGGATAAAGCACCAAGACAAGTCTTGATATTTAGATTGTAATGAGTTCCAAAAAAGATCTATGCTAAGACAACAATCCATTCTTATCTCAACTTATTCCTTGTACCCCTATCAAGATGACACTCTACTCATGTCTTGTGTTTTATTATCATGCCCATTACCCAGGTTCACAACTTCATGCAGATTTACGTGCATGAAATCATGGAGATATTATGTGGTGTTTTTATGCCCAGTATCTCTTTTTCCTTAGGTAAACACATTTTTTCTCAAGCCACTACGTTCTTATTTTTAGCCCTAATAAAATTTCCCCAAAAGAATTTGGCAAAATTTTTATAGAGTTATTCTATCACACATAAAAGGAGGGTTTATGGCTGATAAAAGGTACACATGTATGGAATATAAAACATGAGGAATCAGAATGTACCTTCCTCCAAAAGGCAGTAACGTGTTTCTCCATGAGAAAACTCTCCTCATCACTTTCTTTATCAATTCCTAAAAGTGAGTATCATATTCCTTCAATAAAAATTGGGCATCCCAAGTATGTAAATGGGAAGGATCCCTGCCTAACCCCTGTGATTCTCTTAATTTTGTTGGCCACTCCAACATGGACTTTTTCATTTAAGTACACAAAGCTTTTATCCAAATTGACCATCTATCCTGACACCTTCTCATACTTTCCCAGCACCTTCATCATTTTCTTCATTGAGCCTGGTTACCCTGAGCAAATAAAGATAGTGTCATCTGCATAAGATAAATGATTCATCTATGGCTCCACTTTGATAAATCATACCCTTTGTACTCTACATCTTTATATAAGTTGTTCAAACTTCTCCCCAATACTTCAGTAGAAATGATAAATAAGGTAGATGAAAGAGGATCTCCTTGCTTCAAACCTCTTAAGGATTGAAAAAGGCCAAAGGATTTTCGATTCATCAACACTGAGTACCAGTTATTAGATGTCAGTCTTAGGACCAAATTAATAAGAACTTTTGAGAAACCAAATAGCCTAAGGACTTTAGTGAGAAAAATCTAAGATACTCTTTCATAAACTTTGATTATGTCCAATTTTACCATAACGTGTAACTTATTCCTCTTGTTGGTGTCTCTGATAATCTCTTGGGCTAACAATATATTCTCTATAATACTTCTTCCTTTAACAAACCTTGTTTGCTTGGTTTATATGATACCTGGTAGAACTTCAACCAATCTCTCATGAATTATTCTAGAGATAATCTTGTTGGCAAAAGTACTCAGACTTACAGGTCTCAAATCACTAAAGTTGTTGACCACATCCTTTTTAGAGATTAGGACCAGGTATGTGTGATTAATGTACCTTGGTAATTTATGGCCACAGAAAAATGCTCTCACCATGTTAGTTACTTCATCCCCTATGATGTCCCAGCTAGATTGAAGAAACTTCTAGAGAAGCCATCTGATCCACTAGTAGTGTCTCCATTAGGAAAGAAGACCACCTTCTTAATCCCTTCATTGGTTGGAAACCTGATCAGATTCTTATTTTGCTCTTCTATGATCATCTAAGGAATATTTTCCAGCATGGCAAAGTTAGAGGAGAAATTGGTTTCCTTAAATTGTTCATAGAACACATTAACCTTTTTATATCCAATGTTTTGTGTAGATGTATTCGTGTCTACTTTGCTAATTTTTATCTTTGAAATCTGCAACTTGCTTCTCCTTCCCTCCATATATAAGTGAATTTTTTTTTGTTCCTTTCTCTACTTGGAACCACCTCATACCAACCTTTTGCTTCTAATATTCCTCTTCTATAAGTAAGTACCTTTTCAAATTTGTCTCAACCTTGTTTAAAGAAGCTCTATTAGCTTCAGTGGGAAATATTTCCAGCTGGGCCTATTTCACCTTAATAATATCCTCAAGACTTGATATTTGCTGAAAAATATTCTCAAAGATACTCTTGCTCTACTGGCCAAGGTTGTCTTGACTCTTTTCATATTTGTTTGGAATATGGTGAAAGGAGATCCTTCTACCTCTTCCTTCTAATTTTCTTCCACTACCCTTAGGAAATCATGACGTTTGGTCCAGAAGTTCAAGAACTTAATTGGACTAATTACCTGAGTATATACTGAGTTGCAAATCATACGAAGAGGTGTATGGTCAGATCCATGTCTTATCAAATAATGCACCTCACTGTCTGGTAGCAAGTTCATAAGTTATGAGTTTTCAAACACTCTATCCAATTCTTTAAAAATACATGCTTTCACTACTTTCCCGTGTTACAATGTGTAACTGCTATCTGTAAATTTCAATTCACTGAGCATACACGTAGTGATGCATTGAGAAAAGTCAGAGGTCTCGTACTGAGTTACAGGCACTCCTCCAACTTCTCAGTGACATCCAAGATGATATTATATTCACCCTCAATAATCCATGGACATCGAGTGTTAATAGAGATGTCCTCTAGATCTTCCCACATTTTCAGCCTCTCTAGGGCATTATATCTAGCATAAGCAGCTATGATTTTGAAAAATTTATTGCTTACAGTGTTGTAGTATGGTGTTTGATGCCAGTTGTCCTTCTAATTCATCATTTCAGAATACCAAAATCTTAGTTGAACTGTTAGCTACTGCATTTTTGGATTCCCAATTTTCACCTATAATTTTCTATCTTTATTGGACTTTGAAAAGGCTCTAAAAGATCTATGTATGAGTAGTGATTTCTTCTATTTAGATCCATTAGTCTTTCAAAAGCATTGTGGAACTTAACAGATATGATATTCCAAAATAATATTATGTTGATCATTGATGATGATTGGTTGGTAGGCCCTTCTTGCTCCTTGTATTGACCAGGTGGTTGAACTTGCTTTTCCCTTTCTATTTTTTTCACTTTAATTGACCAATATGTCCTGGAGATGGATCCCTCTTCAGTCTCCTATCTTTTCAAAATTTCTAGTTGTGATAGTTTTTCTGTTTTGGGGACCTTATATTAGGGGTTCTCTGGCACAAGGATATGTAATGGTCTTGTATGTTCCCCCTCACCCCATGGGATTTCACTGTCATTCTCCTTTATATTCTCCTTATTACTGATTTTGTGAAATCCCTTGGGCCAGTGTGTTGCTCCAAAATTATAATAGCTTCCTTATCGGTATCCTCCTTCTTCTCCTGGGAGTCTTGCATGACCTTGTTATCTTCCTCTTCCCCTGCAGTCTTTTGTTGTATAGCCTTACTGGGATCAGTTGTTCTAACAGCGGGCTAGGAATAGGCTTGTCACCTGTTGTCGTATCTTCCTTGGACTTGTCTACCTGCTCCTTTTTCTTTTCCAAATTATTCTCAAAGTCCTGCTCTACCCATTTCTTAGTTGTATGTCCCTAGTCTTTAGTGTTGCTGTCTTTCTCTATTACCTCAGTAGGTTGTTCTCCTTCCACTAGTTTTATGTTTTGATCATTTTCTAATGCATCAAATTTATTTAAGGTGGACACTCTTTGATTTATCCCATTCCATACTTGTTCAGGTTTGCCTTTAGTGAATTGTATTCCTTTCCTATAGTCGTTTCTCTATTTATGTTCCTTGAATTCATTAGGGTCCTTTCCTTTTAATATTTTTTATTGTTACCCTCCTAATTTCCTCATGTATTGTCATTCTTAGGAGGATTTATTGGGCCTTTCTTATTATCACTACTCTATTCCTCTACTTTTTCTCCATCCTCTTCCTTCTCCTCTTTTGGGTATAATTCAGGATGAATGATAAAATATTATTTCTCATAGGGCCTTCTAGTTTACATGTTCTCTAATACTTAGGGATATAGTCATAATTAATAGTCACCTACTTCTCTATGATTTCCCCAGTCTTTTGTTTCCTCATGACAACATTAATTCTTTTTGGGAATTCACCCAATAAATCAACCTCGACATTCTTCCTAGCACAACTTGGTTTTGTGTTGTTACATGTGGCCATGTCAACTTGAAGGGGCTTTCCTACTGCTACAGCCAAAGAGAAAATTGCCTCTTTCCCAAGGAAATTTAGGGGCAATGATGGGAATGATTGTAGTACCCCAAAATTTGAGCCATCTATCAAACTCAAAATCCAGAACTTTTGTTGCATCTGTTTGTCACCACAGGCCACCGCCATGAGCGTCAGAACTCCGTTGGGCAATCTCGATGGGCATCATAGTAGTGATGGCCCATGAGAGTCAACCATTAGAACCCTCCAGTGGTTTTCTCTTATGTCTCCCTTTGCTCCGACAGGCGTCACCACGGGTATCGCGATGGCGACGGGCCGTGGGAACGCGTCATCAGAATCTTCCAAAAGTTCCAGACCCCAGGTAGCCTTGCCCAATGTCTGCCATCGTGGGTACGATGCCCGTCGAGTAGCCCATGAGGCGGGATTTTCTGCAGCTTTAATTTTAAGTCCCAGGGATAATTCTGTAATTATCTACCCTTTTAACTCCTAAGTGAGGTTGTTTTGACCACTTTTAGTAGGGTTTTATCCCCTAATGGCCTAAGCTTTTCTCATTCTAAATCATTATATTCCAAAAAAAGAAAGTGTTCATCTTCTCCAAGTCTCAAGCTCCAAGAAAGAACCTCCATCTTCAAGCCTCCATTCTTTTCAATCTAGCATAGAAAGCTTCAATTCAGGTATGTGGGCATTCAATAAGGGATTTCTTTCACCCTTATGTCCATAATTCTCATGTTTTACTTTGATTTATGAATTTATGAAATTAGGGTTCTTACCCAAATTGAGAAAAAGTTATGAGTTTGTTTTAAGGTATCAATTCATGATTTTCCATTGATTACCTATGTTTTAATTGAGATTCCTTAAGTGTTTTCAAAAGCCCATGCATAAAGAAGGATTTCTAGTATGATTTCATTGAATTGCATATTTTCAAGTGAAATTTGGCATGTTTAGACAATATGACCTCAGTATTATAAAATTTCATGCCTAATTCTTTCAGTTATGAATTTAGAAAGAAAAGTATGTTTTGAATTATGGCTTCGCTAAGTTTTAAGGATTTTGAAGTATGCATTATATGACATTAGATATGTCTCTATATTTATGATAGTTTTAAAATCTAGATATGTCTACCTAAGTTATGCGAATTTCATGGTATCAGATACACCCTTATGCTTTTCAAATAGATTTAGCATCAGATATGTCACAAGTATAAGTTGAGATATAAGTATGTTTAGGAGTAATATTGAGCATCGAGTTGGATTGGGTGTACCCCTTGGATATCCCAGAACTGCCTGCCACAGTAGGTTCTTTAAGTTCCCTCTGTGGGCATCAGACATCGTGATCACACTAGTTATATATTTATACCCTGGCAAAGTATATTGGGTCCTTTCGAGAGAGTAGATATATTGGATTCCATGTAACTCACATGGTCTATGTCTGTTAGAGAACCTCCCATAGAAATAGTTTCATTTATTTAAATGCGTTGACTCTTTGCTTTCAGATTTCAGAAGTTCTGTCATTACTTATGATTTTTAAGTGTAATTTTCCTATGATATTGCATTGAGCCCTTTGCATTCCAGCTTTCACTAACATAGCATGATTTCAGTTTTTTTAAAGTATGTGTAGCATGTTTACTTTAGATTTTTCATATCACACATACTCAATACATCCTATAGTACTGACGCATATTTGCGCTGCATCCTCTTGATGATGCAGTTACAAGTTTCCATTCTCAGACACGTGGCTAGAGTTCGTGGGCCATTCAGCGAGAGTCGGTGAGTCCTCATTTTTTTGAGGACTGGTTGAGTCTAGTTTATTGTCTTTTCTTCAACACTTAGAGTTAGTTGGGGTCTTGTCCCAGCAACTCCTTATGTCATATGTAGAGGCTTTTCAGACATAGACAGCTAATCCAGTACTCTCTTTCAGATTATGTTCTTTCAGATATTTATCTTCTATGGAGTTAGTTGCTTATCTCTTTATGTATGCTTCCACTATATATCTTTTGTTAGTTTAAGTTATGCTATGACCAAGGGTTAACTTGGGGAACTTATGGTCCCAGGTCATGTGTTACGTCTAGGAGGTATCCTTGGAGCGTGACAAACTTGGTATCAGAGCATCAGGTTCAAGAGTCCTAGGGTGTTTAAAAGTCGCATCGAATAGAGTCTCTTTCATATGTGTGAAGCGCGCCACACTTATTAGAGAGAAGCTATGAGGTGTCTTAGGAAAAACTTCACTTCTTTCTGATCAGTATTGTGCGATAGAGTTTAACTCTATGAACCCTCTAATCTATTCTTTATGAGTTTCACACTATGCCTCCTTGTCTTGCCATGCCTCGCTGGGCCAATGCCCAAAATGCTAACCATCCAATTCCAGACCCCGAGGTCACAAATATGGAGTTTAGGAATGCTATTCATATGCAAGCCCAGACTATAGCCGCCCAAGCAAATCAGCAAGCTCCTATCCCCGTCTACCCTCAAGGTGGAATAGCGGTTCGAGTTCGAGATTTCATTCGCATGAACCCACTTGAGCTTTGGGGTTCGAAAGTTGGTGAGGATCTTCAAAATTTCTTAGATGAGGTAAAAAAGATATTTGGGGTAATGCAAGGTGTTGGTGTAGAGGGTGTTGAGCTATCTTTCTATCAACTCAAGGACATGGCTCATATTTGGTTTACTCAATGGAAAGATGCTAGGGCTAGTGACATGGTCCCTATGACTTGGGAGTGTTTTGAGAAGTTCTTCCCGATGGAGTTGAGGCAAGATAACACCAAAGAATTCATGAATTTGAGGCAAGGTTTCATGACGGTTCAGGAGTACGAGAGTTCACCCAGCTTTCTAGGTATGTTCCTTCTATGGTGGCTGACCCATGGGATGAGATAAGTAAGTATGTTTATGGAGTATCAGATTTGGTGAAAAAGGAAAGTAGGTTCGCGATGCTTTTGGGTGACATGGATATTTATCGACTTATGACTCATGCCCAATAGATCGAGAGAGACAAGTTAAGGGACATGTCAAGGGAGAACAAGAGGATTAGATCTGAGAGTTCAGGTTTTGGCCATCATACATACAGAGGTAGACATCGCTCTTCGTTCCAACAGAAATCATTAAGGACCATTCATTCTTCATCTAGTGCACCTACATAGGCTCACAGGCCTCGTCATGATCAGACTGGTAGAGAATCTAGTTCCTACTCGCAGGGGAGTGTTGTAAAGGGGACTTCTTACCCTTGTTGCAACAAGTGTGGTAGAAGCCACCCTGGTGAGTATTTGGCTGGTAGAGAGGGATGTTTTGGATGTGGTCAGGTTGGACACAGGATTAAGGATTGCCCTTCAGCTAAGAAGGGGCGGGGAGGTAGTAGGACTTAGTTTGCTCCAGCAGCATCAGGAGGTCGACCAGCCCAGCATGGCACTGCTTCTATTTTTGGTGATCAGTGCCAAAACCGCCTTTATGCCATGTCATCACGCCAGAACCAGGAGAGTTCATCGGACATTATTATTGGTATGTTAAAAGTATTCTCTCTCGATGTGTATGCTTTATTGGATCCCGATGCCTTCTTATCTTTTGTAACCCCTTATATTGCTTGAAAGTTCGAGATTAGTCCTAATCAGCTCTTAGTACCCTTTTGTGTTTCTACCCCTGTTAGTGAGTCAGTCCTAGCCAAAAGAATCTACAAAAATTTTCCATACCTCATTCCTTCATAAAGTCACTTCAACGAATCTAGTTGAGTTGGAGATGACTGATTTTGATGTCATTCTTGGTATGGATTGGTTGTATGCATGTTATGCCTCGGTTGATTGTCATACTCGAGTCATCAGTTTAAAGTTTTCGAATTAACCTGTCTTAGAGTGGAAAGGTAGTCCTCCATTCTTGAATAGTCATTTCATATCTTATCTTAAGGCTAGAAAGATAATTTTTTCTAAGGGTTATGTTTATCATATAGTTCGGGTTGTGAACACGGAGTTCGAAACCCCATCCTTCAGTCTGTTCCTGTTGTGAATGGGTTTCCAAAAGTATTTCCTTAAGATTTGCTCGAAGTCCCTCCTGAGTAGGAGATCGACTTTTGAATAGATCATATTCTAGATATGCACCCTATATTTATTCCTCCCTATAGAATGGCCCTCGCGGAGCATAAGGAATTTAAAGATTAGTTGAAAGACCTTTTTGATAAGGGTTTTATTCGACCTACCATCTTTCCATGGGGTGCTCCAGTCCTATTCGTGCGAAAGAAAGATGGTTCCTTCAGAATGTGTATCGACTACCGTCAATTGAACAAGGTCACAATAGAGAATAAGTATACCATTCCTAGGATTGATGACTTATTCAATCAGCTTCAGGGTGCCAGTTACTTTTCCAAGATCGACCTTAGATTTGATTATCATCAGCTTCGTGTTCGAGAGTGTGATATTCTGAAGACAGTCTTAAGAACTCAATATGATCACTATGAATTTTTGGTTATGTCTTTTGGACTAACAAATGATCCCACAGCTTTTACAGATCTAATGAACCATGTGTTCAAGCAGTATTTGAATATGTTTGTGGTTGTGTTCATTGACGATATCCTTATCTACTCTCAGAGTGAGGAGGAGCATGCGGACCATTTGAGAGTGGTGTTGCAAACTCTCAAGGATCGACAATTATTTGCTAAGTTTAGCAAATGTGAGGTTTGGATGCAGTCTGTTACTTTTCTGGCTCATATTATGACTAGAGATGGTATTCGAGTTGATTCCCAAAAGATAGAGGCAGTTAAGAACTCGCCTAGACCCACTTTCCCATTCGATATTAGGAGCTTTTTGGGTTTGACTGGTTAGTACAGGAGATTTATGGAAGGGTTTTCTTTCATTACTGCTCCTTTGACTCGATTGACTCAGAAGAAGGTTAAATTTCAGTGGTCTGATCTATGTGAGAAGAACTTTCAGGAATTGAAGATTAGATTGACCACAGCTCCAGTGTTGGCTCTACCCGAGGGCCTAGATGACTTTGTTGTGTATTGTGATGCTTCTAGGATTGGTTTGGGTTTGTGTTGATGCAGCGTGGTAAGGTGATTTCTTATGCTTTGAGAGAGCTTAAGATTCATGAGAAGAACTACCCTACTCATGATCTTGAGTTAGTAGCCGTGGTTTTTGCTTTGAAGATTGGAGACACTACGTGTATGGGGTTCATGTGGATGTGTTCACCGATCATAAGAGTCTTCAGTATGTGTTCACTCAAAAGGAATTGAATCTTCGTCAAAGGATATGGCTTGAGATTCTTAAGGATTATGATATGAGTGTGCTCTACCATCCGGGTAAGGACAATGTCATGGCGGATGCACTTAATAAGGTGTCCATGGGTAGTGCATCTTTGATTGAAGATGGAAAGATGGAATTGGCTAAGGATGTTCATTGACTTGCTCAGTTAGGAGTTTGCCTTATGGATTCGACAGAAAGTGGGTTATTGTTCGGAATGGTTTCGAATTATCTTTGGTATCTAAAGTAAAAGAGATGCAAGACAGTGATCCTATTTTGTACCAGCTGAAGGGTGCAGTCCATCAGTAAAGGGTAGAGGTTTTCTCCCAAGAGGGAGATAGTGTGCTTTGATATCAAGATTGATTGTGTGTTCCTGACATAGATGGGTTGAGATAGTGGATTTTGATGGAGGCTTATAGCTCCAGGTATTCTATTAGCCCCAGTGCCACCAAGATGTACCGTGACATATGGGAAGTCTATTGGTGGAATGGCATGAAGAGGGACATAGCAGGTTTTGTGGCTAAGTGTCCCAACTATCAACAAGTGAAGGTAGAGCATCAACGACCGAGTGGTATGACTCAGGATATTGACCTTCCTACTTGAAAGTGGGAAGGGATCAATATGTAATTCATTACAGGTTTGCCTCGTACCCGAAGATAACACGATTCTATTTGGGTTATTATCTACCGGATGACTAAGTCATCCCACTTCTTGGCTGTTAAGATTATGGATTTAGCAGACGATTATGCCAGACTCTACATTCAGGAGATAGTCAGATTGCATGGTGTTCCATTGTCTATCATTTTAGATAGGGCTACTCAGTTTACACCTCAGTTTTGGAAGTCATTTCAGAAAGGTCTTGGTACTCAGGTTAGGCTTAGCACAACTTTTCACCCACAGACGAATGGCCAGGCAGAGCGTACTATTCATACTTTGGAGGATATGTTGAGAGCTTGTGTGATTGATTTCAAAGGTAATTGGGATGATCACTTACCTCTTATCGAGTTTGAATACAACAACAACTTACATTCTGGCATCCAGATGGCTCCTTATGAGGCACTTTATGGGTGAAGGTGTAGATCTCCTATTGGTTGGCTTGAGGTAGGTAAGGCAGCTTTGATTGGTCCAGATTTGGTTCATGAGACTATGGAGATGGTTCATATTATTAGGGAGAGGTTGAAGACTGATCAGAGTCATCAGAAATTATATGCGGATCTGAGGAGAAGAGAGTTAGAGTTTGAGGTTAATGATTAGGTGTTTCTGAAGGCATCACCCATGAAGGGTGTGATGAGGTTTGGCAAGAAAGGAAAGCTTAGTCCCTGCAATATAGGTCCTTATCAGATTCTGAGGAGAGTCGGTAGTGTTATTTATGAGTTGGATTTGCCAACAGATTTAGAAATGGTTCATCAGGTTTTCCATGTTTCCTTGTTGAAGAAGTGTGTTGGTGATCCGACCTTGATTGTTCTTTTGGAAGATGTGGGTATGAATGATAGACTTACTTATGAAGAAGTTCTCGTGGAGATTCTTGATCATCAGATTCAAAGGTTGAGAAACAAAGAAGTCGCTTCGGTAAAGGTCCTTTGGAGAAATCAGCTAGTTGAGAAAGCTACTTGGGAAGCAGAAGCAGCCATGAAAGCCAAGTAACCTCATCTCTTTCCTTCCGATACAATTTCAGCTTGCGGTATTAGTTTCCTCCTTAGTTTTTCCTTCCGACTCTTTTCCATCTGTTTTCCTCATGATCCTAGCATGCATTCATGTTTTCCAAAGTTAGTTCAATCATATTATAAGTTGAAAAGGTTAGTTCTCATTTTACTCTTGAGTTTTATGTTTTGTTGTTTGGTTGGGCTGTTATCTCTCCTGTTTTCCTTGTTTAACCTTCATTCGAAGATGAATGATCCCAAGGGGGAGATAGTGTAACACCCCAGAATTCAAGCCAACTATGAAACTCAGAATCCAGAACTTGTGTTGCATCTATTGGTCACCATAGGCCGCCGCCACAGGCGTCGAAACTCTGATGGGCCGTGGGGCATGTCGTGGGAATCATCCAGTGGTTCTGATCCAAAAAACTCTCCAGCCCAATAGGTAATCTCGATGGGCATCGTAGTAGCAATGGCCCATGAAAGTCCACCGTCAGAACCCTCCAGTGGTTTCCCCTTATGTATCCCTTTGCTCTGCGGGGCATCGCGGAGGCGACGGGATGCGGGAATGCATCATCGAAATCTTCCAGAAGTCCCAGATCCCAGGTAGCCTTGCTCGATTCCTTGGCTCGATGGGCCATCGTGGGTGCGACGCCCATTGGGTAGCCCATGAGGTAGGATTTTCTGCAGCTTTAATTTTAAGTCCCATTGGTATTTTTGTAATTATCCACCCTTCTAACTCCTATGTGAGGTCGTTTTGACCACTTTTAGTAGGGTTTTATCCCTTAATATCCTAAGCTCTTCTCATTCTAAGAAATTTTATTCCAAAAGAAGAAAGAGATCGTCTTCTCTAAGTCTCAAGCTCCAAGCAAGAACCTCCATCTTCAAACCTCCATTCTTTTCAATCTAGCATAGAAAGCTTCAATTCAGATATGTGGGCATTCAATAAGGGATTTCTTTCACCCTTATGCCCAAAATTCTCAAGTTTTACTTTAATTTATGAATTTATGAAATTAGGGTTCTTACCCAAATTGGGAAAAAGTTATGAGTTTGTTTTAAGGTATCAATTCATGATTTTCCATTGATTACCCAAGTTTTAATTGAGATTCCTTAAGTGTTTTCAAAAGCCCATGCATAAAGAAGGATTTCTAGTATGATTTCATTGAATTGCATATTTTCAAGTGAAATTTGGCATGTTTAGATAACATGACCTCAGTATTATAAAATTTCATGCCTAATTCTTTCAGTTATGAATTTAGAAAGAAAAGTATGTTTTGAATTATGGCTTCGCTAAGTTTTAAGGTTTTGAAGTATGCATTATATGACATTATATATGTCTCTATATTTATGATAGTTTTAAAATCTAGATATGTCTACCTAAGTTATGCGAATTTCATGGTATCAGATTTACCCTTATGCTTTTCACAAAGATTTAGCATCAGATATGTCACAAGTATAAGTTGAGATATAAGTATGTTTAGGAGTAGTATTGAGCATCGAGTTGGATTGGGTGTACCCCTTGTATATCCCAGAACTATGTGCCAGTGTAGGTTCTTTAAGTCCCCTCTGTGGGCATCAGATACCGTGATTACACTAGTTATGCCTTTATACCCTGACAAGGTATATTGGGTCCTTTCGATGGGGCGGATACATCGGATTCCATGTAGCTCACATGGTCTATGTCGGTTAGAGAACCTCCCATAGAAACAATTTCAGTTATTTAAATGTATTGACTCTTTGCTTTCAGATTTCAGAAGTTCTGTCATTACTTATGATTTTCAAGTGTATTTTGCCTATGATATTGCATTGAGCCCTTTGCATTCCATCTTTCACTAGCATAGCATGATTTCAGTTTTTTTTAAAGTATGTGTAGCATGTTTACTTCAGATTTTGCATATCTTACATACTCAGTACATCTTATAGTACTGACGCATATTTGCGCTGCATCCTCTTGACGATGCAGGTACATGTTTCCATTCTCATAACACGTGGCTAGAGTTCGTGAGCCATTCAGCGAGAGTCGGAAAGTCCTCATTTTTTTGAGGACTAGTTAAGTCTAGTTTATTGTCTTTTCTTCAGCACTTAGTGTTAGCCGGGGTGTTGTCCCAGCAACTCCTTATGTCATATGTAGAGGCTTTTCAAACATAGATAGTTAATCCAATAGTCTCTTTCAGATTATGTTCTTTCAGATATTTATCTTCTATGGAGTTAGTTGCTTATCTCTTTATGTATGCTTCCGCTATATTTCTTATGTTAGTCTAAGTTATGCTATGGCCAAGGTTTAACTTGGAGCACTTGTGGTCCCACGTCCCATGTTACATCTAGGGGGTAGCCTCGGGGTGTGACAATGATTTCCATGCAATAGCACTCGTAGTTTCCTTCATTGGATCAAATAATGGATCCTACTTCGAGGTTCCCAAATGATAAGACCAATATTTGTGAGTGATATAAACCTGGGGTTTAGATAACGGGTTCACATAGACTTTTAGGATTGATGCGTGCATCAACACATATTTGTTGCTAAGTAGTCCGATATTCACCTCCCCCTCCCACTCACATTATTTGGGGATTCGTTTCTGTAACTTTTGTATCTCAGGCCATCCATATAAATTTTCCTACAACAGCATATTTTAGGTTTCATTGATAATCATCTGTCCCAGTTATTCCTCTTCCCAAACAATTGTTGGTTCTCCACATAGATATGAAATTTGTTTTATGGGTATCGGTAAGGGATGGGTTGTTGCAGGGCTTAAAGTGGAGGCATAGATGATGTTAGTGGTGTTGGGTTGGGTGATTGTAGGTATAACAATTAGATGTTAAATAGTCTCCTACATAGGAGGCTACCCAACAGTTGTAATGGCCATAGTCACGGGAAAAAGGTAGGCAAATTTCACTACTAAAAAAATAAGAAAACACACCACAAAAAACCAACCTCAAATTTTTTATCAGTAATTTCCGACCTCATGAGTCGGTTTTGGTGAAAAAAAAAAATTATTTTATTTTGTGAACAAAACCGACCTCATGAGGTCGGTTTCCTTGAAGAAAATTAGCGGAAATATTATATTCTGACCTGTTCTGACCTAGACAGGTCAGAATATTACCCAAAAAAATAAAATTGACAAAATCGACTTCACAAAGACGGTATTAGTTAAAATAAAGAAAAAATATATAATATATTTCATTTTAAAATTCATAAAATAAATATAAATATAATTTTATATTCTTTAATAGAAAAGCCGTCCACAAGTAAACGACTTTTGTTTTATTAAAAAATAAAAATATTATTAATTATTACCGACCTCAGTAGGTCGGTTAAAATATAATAAATTTTATTTATTTTTTGTAAAACCGACCTCAAGAGGTAGGTTTTTTAAAAAAAATATTAAATATAACAAAAATTATAAAACCAACATTCGAAGGTAATATAGCAATAATATATTATACAAAGGGTTACTTATATTGTACTCATGTAGTGATTGATGTATAGTTCAAACGCAAATCGATAATGCATCATAGTATATAATACGTTGATATTATTAGGAGGTAATATGGAATACATTTTATTACGTACATATGAAGTAATATACCGTTGAGTAATATAACTAACCAAGTCGTATAAATTAATGGTTTATCATCTTGAATATATGTCTCGTGTAGTGATGTATAGAGTACGTATTCAAAAGCTAATTAATCGATATTCCATCTGAGTATTATGGAATATGTTGTATTACATGTACATATACTCATTGAATAATGTAACAAACTAAGTCATATATACTAATAATCCGTCGTCTTGTACATATATGTCTCGTGTGTAGTGATAGATATAGTATGTATTCAAAAGCTAATTAAGAGATAATCCATCCGAGTTTTATGGTATATGTTTTATTCCTTTCATATACTCATTGATTAATGTAACGAACTAAGTCGTATATATTAATGGTCCTTCGTCTTGAATATATATTTCCTGTAGTGATGTATATAGTACCTATTCAAAATCTAATTATATATATATATATATATGTATATATACATATGTATATATATGTATATATATGTATATATATGTATGTATATATATGTATATATATGTATATATATATATGTATATATATGTATATATATGTATATATATATATGTTGTGCGTAGTGATATACATATATAGTATGTATGAAAAGCTAATTAACTGATAATCCATCCAAGTAGTATGGAATATATTGTATTATGTATATATAAGGTATAATATATATAAGTTGAGTAATGTAACGAACAAATTCTTATATATTAATGGTCCATCGTCTTGAATATATATCTCTGTAGTAATGTATATGTATAGTACGTATTCAAAATCTAATTAACCAATAATTCATCCAAGTAGTATATGAAATATGTTGTATTGTGTACATATGAGGTATAATATATACTCGTTGAGTAATGTAACGAACTAATTCTTATATAATAATGGTCCATCGTCTTAAATATATATCTCGTATAGTTATGTACTGGATAATTCATCCAAGTAGTATATGAAATATGTTGTATTGTGTACATATGAGGTATAATATATACTTGTTGAGTAATGTAACGAACTAATTCTTATATAATAATGGTCCATCGTCTTAAATATATATCTCGTATAGTTATGTATATATAGTACATATTCAAAAGCCAATTAACCGATAATCTATCCAAGTAGTATATAAAATATGTTGTATTACGTACATATGGGGTAATATACTCGTGGAATAATTATTTAAAGACTTTGTACGTTAAGACATTAAGCAAAATTAAATAAAATATGTACCTATAGTTATATAATTATAAAATATTCAATTAATTTGATTTTTTCTTGACAAACCAACTTCAAGAGGTCAATTTTTATTAAAAATTATTGAATTAATTTTATTTATTTTAAATAAAATCGACTTCAAGAGGTCGGTTTTATTTTAATATGTTTTAAATATTTTTGGTCAAAACCGACCTCAAGAGGTCAGTTTTTAAAATTAATTATACACTTAGGGAATTGATTTTACCCATTTATGCGAACCCTCACTCTCTCTCCCTGATTTCAACCTCTCTTTCTCTCCATTTCTACCACAACCGCTGACCCACTGTCGTGACCCCTCCACTGGTGCCTCCCCACTACACTAATAACCTTCCCATCGGCGTCGACCCGCTGCGCTGCCTCACCAGTCCTCCATCCACCGTCTCTCTCCTCCAATGTCCCATCTCCTCCACTGCTCCATCTCCTCCATATATCAAAGGTTAGTTTTTCTAAAATTTAATTATTGTTAGAATTAGTCTAATTTAATTTTAATTAATATCAATTAGTCTTGAATTTGTGAATTTGTTAGGGTTTGTTGAAATTGTTGTTCACTTGTTAGGGTTTGTTCAATTCGTTTGATTTGTTAGGGTTTGTTAGATTTGCTTGAAAATTAACATCAATTAGTTTAATTGCTTGTATGATTGTTTTATTATGAATTGTAATTGTACAATTTTAAAAATTGTTCAAAATTTTTAGTATTTGAAGTCTTGAATTTTATGGAAAAAGTATTGACTTGTCAAATTGGGATAGTTGAAATTGTGCATAATGTGAGTTAATGTAAAAAAAATTGAACTAGTTTGTTTGACTTGTTAGTTTGTTTGACTTTAGCTAGAAATGAATGTTTAGAAATTATATTCGGAATTGTAAACTAGTGACTTGAAATTGTAATTGGAATTATGAATTAGTGAAACTAGTGACTTGAAATAGTGAAGTAGTGAATTGGAATTGTTAAGTAGTGACTTAAAATTGTGTGGTAACGTAGTGACTTGAAATAGTGAAATAGTAAACTGGATATGTTAAGTAGTTGTCACGGCCTAAAATCGGGTCGTGATGGCGCCTACTAAAATCCCCCCAGTAAGTAATCCAACCCAAGTATAGATACATACCAACAGGGGCCAACTCTAAACTGTTAAATAAGGAAGCAAAAGAGAAGAATATAAAGAAATAGGGGCCAACAGTATAGATACATACCAACAGTACAAAATATACAAAAATGGCCCTAAAGAGACCAGGAGGATGAACATATACAAGACCAACCATGGACCTGGTGTCACCGGTACAAGAGGATCTAAGTAGTGAATAAAGCTATACAACATGCACTGTTTATCCAAAATACAAAATATAGACAGAAGATTAGATGGAAAGCAATAAAAGATCTCCAAACGCCAGGAGCTCACCGTGATCTGAACCGCAGCTGGCCACGAACAATTGGAGGGTCAAAAATTGTGGCTCGTACTAGATATGAGTACCAAAGCAACGGGTACTCAGTAGGAATCATAGGCCGACTGAGCTCAGAAAGATAATATAAATTAAAAGACACAAGAAACTAACCTAACTACAGGGATCCACCTAAATCTAGTTATCAACTGAAAATGAAATACTCTAGGCTGACGGTGAATATAATAATGATAATAAATGCAAAGGCACTCTAAGTATACATAAGCAAATACAATGCACCGTGAGATGATTTGATGCAGAGTGTTGCTAATGCAGAAAAGTAAAACCCGGTATTTGGTACCCTGGGCGCCCAAAATTTAACCTCGAGTTCATCAACATATGCATAAAATTAAAACCAGATATGTGCTCCTCGAGCCATCCAAAATCATGCATCGGACCCATTATTAGAAAAGTAAATGGAGAAAAGGTCCAAAAATCTCCCTTGGACCGGCATAAACACTGGTACTTTCCTTTATTTCAAAAACCAGTGGTTAAGTTGAAAATCTCAAGTTTGAACCAATAATCTCATATTCCTTTCATTTCCAAACCATTTGCCATGCAATGCAGTATAAGATGTGATGCCAATTTCAGAGAATATCATACACTTATAAGAAATCAGGGTAAAACACCCTACAAACAACACAACTGACCTGGAATTCTGTTCGATCTACGAAATAGCCTCGAGCCCATAATTATACAATAACAGTAAATATAAATGGAAGAAATGGAAAAAAATGCGAAAACAAGTAAAAGCACCTACTCTATCTCTAAAACCTCCTTAAATTATTCTAAGGATCCTAGACTAGCCACAACAAATTTACAAGCTCCTAAACTAAGAATAAACATGGTATTACTACTCTACAGCCCCAAAAATGGCCAAAGTAAACGGAAGATAGGATTTAAGCCTAATTCTAACCTAAAACCTACCCTAACGTTCATGAAACTCATAACATATAAAACATAACTAAGCCAGGTCTAAGATAAATAAATTGTAACCTACCTCAGGGCTGAACTGCAAGCATGAACCGTCACTCGTGTGTCTTCCCCTTTCGAACAGCCTCAAAATGCAACCATGCTATCAAGAACATAAACTAGGTGTCAAAATGAGAGAATGACACTCATATTGCTATACGAAAATTCAGACTAGAAATTGGGTAAAAAATGAGCTTTGGGGCCCACAAAATAAAACAGAAAACAAATTTCATCATTATGTTGGCAGCGAATTTATAGACCCATGCCCAAAATTTCAGTGCAAACAAGACTCATTTCAGGGTCCAAAACAGCCCCAAAAGTCTGCTTGATCAAAGGACATAAACAAGGAATTTAACGGAATTTAAATGGAAGATAATATGAATGTAATGATGTAAAAAGAGAAAGGAATTAGGGGGAACTAACCAAAATAAGGAGGGATGAAAGAAAGCTTTGAACCAGCCTTTGGAGCTCTCAATAATGGAAGTTTTTTTGGATGAAGGGATATGTAAACGAAGTTAAAAAACATATATAGCTGCCAGGAACAGTCCTTCGCACACTCGGGTAGGCCACCGTGTACGCGGCTTGGCGCTCACACATGCGATGGGAAAGCATAGGCAGGTCCCAGTGCCCCTCTGTGTGCACCCGAGCTAGCCACCACACACGCGGGAATGCATAAGCGGTCAAGTCCACGCAGAGGCAAAGGGAAAAGGAGGCGGTTCCATGTGCCTCTTCTTTGCGCCAATAGCCAAACCCCTAAGTAGCGAAGGGTGGGTACTGATGCAGCAGTTGCAACAAACCAACAATTTTTTCACACCTCAAAATGTCTCGGATGGACCTTAAGGATTCATCTAGAGTTCTGCGGATGCAAATGAAATATGGTACCCTACCAAAATAGCATTCTGGACTCAATGGAATTGATAATATTCCCAAAACTAATAGCCCCATGCCCCAAAACTAAGTTTTACCAGAACGGAACCTAATAGCCCAAAATAATTTCGGAAGCCTCGAAACTCAAACCAAATATCCCATTACCCCAAGTCAATGTTTTTAAGCTACAAGCACTGACAGAATTTCTATCCAAGGCTGTCTTCTCCGAATATTGACCAAAATTAACTCTACTAGCTTTAAGAGTTTCAAAACAGGGAAATGGGCTTAAAACACAAACAAACTGCCCGAGAACTGAACCATTAGTCTCGGCAAGTTATAAATGACCTATAGCCGCTGTGGGAAAGCTCAGAACACACAAAAAGCACGAAAACAAGAAAATGACCCAAAGGGTCATTATAACATCCACTACTAAAAGGACTTTCGTTCTCGAAAGTCAAAGAAAAAGAAGTACCTGAAGGCTTTAAAAGGTGAGTATAGCGGGTCCGCATATCCATCTCAATCTCCCAAGTAGCCTCCTTGATAGGACGATGCCACCCCTAAACCTTAACTGACAGAATCTCTTTGGACCTAAACTTCCTAACCTGCCTGTCCAAAATAGCAATAGGCTCCTTCTCAAAGGCTAGAGACTCATCCCACTAAACTGAATCCCACTGAAGCATGTGAGACTCATCCAAAACATATTTCCATAGCATAGAAACATGAAAAATGGGATTAACACTTGAAAGAGCAGAAGGCAGGCGTCATGACTTGAAATCGGGCCATGATGGCGCCTACGTAACCCCCTGTAGACAAGCCAAACCCAACAATGCAAAAGATAATAAAAGTAGTTAAAGTAAGAAAAGCAGCAGAAAAAAATAAGAGAGATAGGGCAATAACATATATACATACAAACTGTACTAAATATATAAAAGATGGCCCTAAAGTGACCAAGAAGACAAAACATACACGAGAACCAACCCAAACCTGGTGTCACCAGTACAAGAGCGACAAAAGTATGGAATAGCGATACAACAGACTCTATCTATCAAAAATACAAAATATAGACAGAAATACAAGATGGAAAGCATGTAAAGTCTCCAAGGCGCCGAGAGCTCACCGCGATCCAAACTGCAACAGGCCTCTAATGAAGGGAGGGTTAATGAGGGTGGCTCATACTAGGTGCTGCATCAAAAAAAGATGCAGAGTGTAGTATGAGTACCAAAGTAACGAATACCAGTAAGATATCATAGGCTGACCAAGCGCATAATTAAAGGAAAGTAAGCTAACTGCAGGGATCCACCTAAATCTAGTTATAAAACAGTAAACAGAGCCAACCGAACCACCAAAAGGGAAATAACAATAGAATCAAGGCAAGGAACCAACAATCCCAATATACTCAAGCCAATGAAATGTGAAGGGAGATGATGTGATGCATGCATGTATAAAAGTAAAACCCAAAATAATGTATCGGGCGCCTGGAATTTAACATCGGACTCATCAACATATGCATAGAAAGTAAAACCCAGAATATCGCATCGGGTGCCCGGAACTTAACATTGGACTCATCAACATATGCAGGCACCCAGAAATGATCATCAGACTCAATAACAGAATAGTAAACAGAGAAAAGGTCCGGAAATATCCCTCGGACCAGCACAAAATAGTATATTTCCTTTCCTTTCCAAAACCAATACTAAAACCAACATACTTTTCTTTAAGGTTCGAAAATCATAGTAATTGTAGTAAATCTCAAATTTGGAACCAAAACCTCGAAAATCATTCCTTTCTATAAAGATGGCATGAGAATGCAGAATGAGCATGCAATTTCCATGATCGAAGAATATAGCACACAATAGGGTAAAACAGGGCAAAAATACCCTCCAATCAAGAGAACTGACCTGGAAACTCCGTCCAAATCGAAGCTATGGCATCGGGCCCATAGTTATGCCCAACAAGAAAATAAAGTGGGAAGAACGGGAAAATACCATGAAAGCAACTAAGAGCAACCACTCTACCTCTAAAAGCATACTAAGGATTTTATGATAGGCACAACAATACTACGGGTTCCTAGACTGAAGATAACATGAATAATTCTAATCTATGATTCAAAATGGCCAAAATAATACAAGTAACATGATTTAAGCCTAATTCTACCTAGACTCCAACCTAACGTTCCTATAATATATATATAATATAAAATCTAACAAAACTCAGTCTAGAAAGGTAAACTGTAACCTACCTCAGGGCCGAAAAGAATGACACCCATATTACTATACAGAAAATTGGGCCATAAATCAGGTTGAAAAATAACCCTCGGGGCACGTGCAATGAAATAAAAAAATAAAAATTACAATTATGTTCGCAACAGGTTAAGAAACCTGTAATGACCCTTCCGGTCATTTTCACGTTTGAGTTTTGAAGTCAAGCAAATCGACAAAAGATATCGTAAGACCTTTAACAAATTTTCTGAACTTTGGGTCAAATGTGTCAGGGCTTTTCTCCCAGTATATAAAGAGTTAGAAGTCTCCCGAAATACCAAATCGAAGGTCTACGAGTCTAGTTTCCAACGCACAAAACCTTACGTCCAACTGATCTCGGAGTAAAGAGTTATAACTGTTTTACCGTGGACTGTCTGGCAGAAAACGGGTTGCGAACCGGGTCGCGAACCGGGCCGGGTTAAACGCGATTTAAGCCTCGACGTCACATTTTAAAATGCCATTTCAGTTCCGAAACAGTTATAAAAAATAAGGGAGGATCCCGAGAGAATTCTTGAGTATCGAAATCGTGCGTATTTGAAAATATGTTATTTAAAAGTTGAATTGGGTAAAAATTATATTATTATTGCCTTTTCAAAATATTTTAAAGGTTTATGAAAAATATCTTTGATACGATATAAGTGTATATGTATTTATTTTATAAGGTTTTTATACTCCGTAATATTTTAACGGAGATAGTAAAATTTAGTTATGTTAAAATTTATTATTATAATATAGTAGGTTTTATTTGAAATGATTTTCTATTAATTATGGTATATTTAAAATATCATATTTATTTTACCACGAATTTATGCAATACCCGAGTATATACTTAACGGATCGGATTGGGTGCCACCTCCACTCTCACGTGGAAGTGGAGGGCTAACACAACACTTACCAAAGTGTGAAAGGTGGCAGCATGTTGAGTTACATTGAAATGATTTGCTGCCTAACTTATATGTGCTTTACATATGTAATTAAGGATTGAACATGATTTGCATACTACTGTGCACGATTAATTCTACATAAGCTAAGGGAGGTTTCTGAGGGAATATTATATTGACGCAATATTCGGTCATCGAAAGAAAATCAAGTATCTACGTCAAGTTGTTCCATCCCAAATCCGATTCCGATTCCGATTTAGTTTTGGATTTTCTTGGAGTGGTTCGAGCTTGGACATCGTTGTTCTAGCAGCTTGTCGTCGGACGACAGGTAGGTTACGGTTTATTTTCCCCTAGACTCCGTATATATAAAATAAAATTGTATTAATGGGCATCCTTGGGTTGGTTTATTAGGTTGGTACCACAGACCTTGACCGCTTTATTCATAACCGCCTACTTTTGTTCCTCCGTTTTGTAGTATTTGCCGATATATTTTATTTACCCTTGTGGTCCTGTGAGGCCTTGTTTGACTCTGGAACATAGAAGGTGGGATTTGGGAATGTCCGCGAGTCCCGGGCATAGAATTATCCTTCTAGGCTGGTTATGCTTGCTGAGTAGCTGTGGGCCTGTGCAGGGTCGATAGTTGATTGTGAGCTGCTGGGCAGCTATTGTGTGTGATCATACCATTCCATGCATATAAAGAGGTTTTATCCATGTTTTACTGTGGTTTTGGCTTCGGGCCTACTGGCACTGTTTTCTAAACCTTGCATGGCCCGGGGGGCCCATTTTTGATGGAAATGATTTGGAAATGGTTGATTTCACTTGTGGAGATTTTTGGGCAAGAAAGTAAAATTATGTTTAAAATCATCAGTTTTATGATTATCGCTAGACTCGGCAGGGCCGGGGTGCTAGTGAGTTTTCTTGTTACTTGAGATGATTTTTAGCCTCGGTCGGACCGAGCACCTGAGATGACTTTTTACTGTTTAGACCCGGCTTACGCCCGTGGCACCCTTGGAGGGGTTTTTGAGATATTTTCCTACTATTTTTAGTCCTGGACATGGTCTGGGCATGCATATTCGAGACTGGGTCTCTATCTGATATCGAGACTGGGGTCTCTATCTTGATACATGTCTGATACTGAGATTTAGTATGGGGTGGGACTCCAATGGACCTTGCACCGGGCCAGGGGCTACGGGCTGCTGTGCCGGAGGAGGGGTATACGGTGGAGTAGAGGTATACGGGCGGAGTCCTTCCATGGAACCCACCTGCTGGGCCGGATCGCGCCGGAGGAGGTTACATACAGAGATACATGGCACTTGAGATCTTCATGCATCATATCATTCATGGTTCGAGGTTCCACCCTTGTTTGTTGTTTGCTGATTGTACGCTCCGGTAGTATAGGATGCCAGAGGGTTTGTTTTCACTTGTTTGTGTTCCTCGGTTGTATGGGCGGCCGAGGGACTGTAGGTAGACTCTTTCTATTTACTTGTAGAATTATTCCCTGTTACGGTTAATTATGAAATAGGTTACTGCTAGACTGCTAGTTGTTGGGTGTGAGATTGGTATGATAAGTTGAGTTTGATTCATGTCTCTGAGCATGCCTATTATTACTCTTTCTCTCTTCTTCTTACACTTGAGGTTACCGGTATACCGTCCATTTCGTAAACTTATTTTGTATACACTGTTGTTGCAAAGACCCCAGGTGCGTTGTTTCTTACTTTCACCTGTGCCTATGGTGTGTATATTCTGCTTACTAGCCTCACATTTGGTTCTGTTGATTTCCCTCTTGGCTAGTTCCTGTGTACCTTTCGTTGATTTCTGTGACTGCTTGCTTCTATTCTGTCTATTACTGCTCTTTTATCTTATATGTGCCCAGTCGGCCTATGATACCTACTGGTACCTTATGCTTCGCATTTGGTGCTCACCCCTACCCCCTGCATCTTTTGGGTGCAGATCCTGGCGTGGGCCATCGCCGTTAGACCGTTGTGACTCGTGCTTGGAGATCTGTTGAAGACTACTTCAGGCTGAGGGTGAGCTCTTGGCGATCGGAGCTTAGCTTTAGTTTATCTTTTGCTTTATGTACTCTATTACCATTCAGAGACATCTGTATATATTCTTTTGGATAGTTTACACTCCATGTATGTAGTTTTGGCTCTGTACTATGATACCAAGTCTTGGGGTTTGGTTTAGTTTTCGCATATGTATATATTTATATCCCTGTTATCTATTTTATTTGTCTTGTTCCTCTATTTGCTAGATAGTAGCCCATTACTAACTGTTCTGGGCTACGGGGATTGGTTCACCTACCGGGGGTTGTAGGTGCCATCATGACCGAGAAATCGGGTTGTGACAAAACCTATACCCAAAAGTTGAGCGCAAACGGGACTCATTTTGGGGACCAAAATAACCCCAAAGTCCTCTTGATAAAAGGAGACAACAATTGAGAATGACATATTTTGGGGGCGGAAACTTACCAATTTAACGAACCCGGACGAACCACGGACTGGAAATATGAACACCACCAAGATATGGGAGGAACTAGGAGGGAAAATGGAGGCTTGGAGCTATTTTTAATAGAGGGTAAACGAGTGCAAAGTGTTGGAGAAAGAGAAAGTGAAGGAGTGGCCAGCTTATAAGTTGGCTGCGCCTAGCGCAGGTGCGCCCATACAGGCGCAGGGGCGGCCACGCTATAGCACCCAAGGCGCTGCAGGCGCACTGCCCTGCCAGCCTAGCGAGGCACGTAGGCGCACACAGGTCAGCGCAGGAGCGCCAGCGCAGGTGCCGCCAGCGCAGGTGCGGCTAGGCGCCCATCATGGCGCCACACCAGCAATAGCTGCTATAACAACTGCTGCAATAACCATGTTTTTAGCCAACTTTGAAATGGATGGACCCCGGGAATGCATCCGGGGTCCCGCGAACAAAAATAAGCTGAGATATTCAACTAAAAATAGCATTCCAAACTCAATGGAAATGAAAAAAAACCCAACAGAGGTCAGTTTAATGAAAATTGGACCCCATGCCCAACACCAACTATAGGCCAATCTTAACCAAAACAAAACCCAAGGGCCAAAAATGAGTCTGAAAGCCTCGGGACCTGACAAAGGTCCTCCTAGCCCAAAGTCAATATTTCGGAGCTAACAGGACTAACAGAATTTCCATCTGAGGTCGTCTTCTCTGAATGTTGACCAAAGTCAACTCCAAAAGCCAAACTAGCTGGAAAACACAGAAAAAAACACAAAGCCAAATCGAAAGAACTCAGACACAGACTAAGGGTACCACTAGACCAAAATCTTTATTCTATAGTGAATAGAACTGTCAAAATTTGATTCTGAGTGCATTTACCAATAAAGTCGACCAAAGTCAAACATTTTCTAAGTTCAAGTTCTAAAATGGTGAAATGGTCATAACGACCTAATGAATGGCTCGGGCACCAAACCATCAGTCCTGGAAAGTCATAAATGACCTATAGCCACTGAGGGAAAGCTGGAAAAAGCATGAAAAATAGAAAAATAGCCTAGATGGTCATTACAACATCCACTACTAAAAGGACTTTCGTCCTCGAAAGTTAGAGAAAAGATAGTACCTGAAGACTCGAAAAGGTAAGAATAGCGGGTCTACATATTGGTCTCAATCTCCTAAGTATCCTCCTTGGCAGGATGATGCCGCTACTGGACCTTAACTGACAAAACCTCCTTGGACCTCAACTTCCTAACCTACCTATCTAAAATAGCAACGGGCTCCTTCTCAAAAGCTAAGGACTCATCCAACTGAACCAACTCCAACTGAAGCACATCAGACTCATCCAGAATATATCGACATAGCATAGAGACATGAAAAACTGGGTAAACACTAGAGAGAGCAGGAGGCAAGGCCAACTCATAAGTAACCTCCCCAATACGACGAAGGATCTTGAATGGCCTAATGAACCTAGGAATGAGCTTACCCTTCCTCCTGAACCTAATCGTGCCTTTCATGGGTGACACATAAAGAAACACACTATCACGTACTATTAACTCTAGATCTCAAACTCTTCGATCAGCATAACTCTTCTGCATACTTTGGGTAGTGCGAAGTCTCTCCTGAATGACCCAAACTCTATGTATAGAATTACGAAGCAAGTTGGTACCCTATGGCCTAACCTCAAAAGCATCAAACGAATCCACCAAAGATCTGCACCACCTACCATACAAAGCCTCGAACAGAGCCATCTGAATGCTAGAAAGGTAACTATTACTATATGCAAATTTTGCCAAGGCTAAACACTGGTCTCACTGACCCCCAAAATCAATAACACAGGCTCACAACATACCCTCTAGAACCTGAATGGTATGCTCTGACTGACCGTCTGTCTGCGAATGAAAAGCGGTGCTAAGCTCAACTCTAGTACCCAACTCCCTTTGAATAAACCTCCAGAAATGCAAAGTGAACTGAATACCACAATCGGAAATGATAGAAATTGGCACACCGTGCAAATGGAAAATCTCTCAAATGTATATCTGAGCCAACCTCTCAGAACTGTAGAAAGTCTAAACCGGCAGAAAGTGAGCAAACTTCGTCAACCTATCCATAATGATCCAAATAGCATCAGATCACTGCAAGGTATGTGGTAACTGATAAGTTGGTAATCTACCAACTTATTGAGCCTTTATCCATGAATTAGTGTTATATTTTGAATAGATTTAGAGGTTCTTATGGCCTTTATTGATATCTATGCATGTACTTATGATCAAAGATAGAAAATAAGGAAATGGACCCAAAAAGAGCTTAAAAGGAGTGAAGTATGAAGTGATCGAAAAAAGATGAAGAATTTGTCATGAGATGCGGCACTTATGCGACACGCACAAGCCGAGGTGCATTCCGAACCTTCCACTGCATAAAGCTTTGGATTGCCTGAAGGATCTATCATGAGATGTGGTTGTTGTGCAACATACACAACCCATAATGCAAACTGTAGCCCCTTCGCATGACGTCTCCCAAGTTGGCTGAGTCACTAGTTCAAATGAAAAAGGTGTGCGATGCGCACATCACCACATGAAAACCACATGATGCACCACACATCACCCAAAAGGCAATTTTGTCTAGAAAATTAGTGACATTTTGGGAAAGTATAAAAGGCCAATTTAGGCACAATTGTAAATAACATTCTTCAGTCCTGAATATTCTGAAGAGCTTTTACCTTTGAGAACAAGTTTTCCTCTCCAAGAAGAAGAGAGTTTCAATCTATTCTCTCTTCCAAATCTTGGTTAACTATTTCTGTACAAAAACTGAGCTTAGAACTTGAAGTTACACTTGAATGAAGAGGAATTTGACTTACCCACTTGGTATATCTCTTTCTTTTAGCTTGAGTGGCTAATTTCATTTGTCTAGGGATGTGTTGATAATGGGTGCTTGACAAATGGGTATGGGTGTTGCTAATTCTTGATTATAATTTCTTATTCGATATGGGTCTAGTAGTTTCACCAAGTTTTAATCCTAAAATTGGTGGTTGCAAATATTAATTTTTATTACTTGACTATGTTGTTGCTTGAAAGAGAATTTCATGGTTTTGGATGTGAGATTACTAGTGGGAACTTGGGACTCCATTTAGATTTGAGGCTAAAAATAGCTCATATCGACGGAATCACCTATTTAAGGGTCTAAGCTAGAGATAGTGTGACCTTCCCAAGCTTGATCTTGATTGTTTGTTGATTTAACCGATAATGCTCTAACCAGTATTATTGGATATGTGGTTGTTGATCAAGAGATAAACAACCACGCCCATGACCAAGGCTACCTATGTCAGTGAGTGAAAATAAGTGTGAAAAGGCAAACACCCTATCCCACATTAAAGCCCCATTGGATACACATCCCTAGTCTCCTACTCAATTTGGTAAACCAGTTTTACTTCCTTGCTTTAATTCGAATTGTGATTGTTGTGACAGAATCCCAATTCCCCAACCGTTTAGTTTCATGTTTTTAAACAATTACTCTCCTAGTGAAGTCATTTCACTACAATCTTCATATTGCTATTGTCAAGTCTTTGTGGGTACAACCCCGACACCTGTTGGGTACTTATAAATGTGTTTTTCTTGACAATCATTGTGCCTCCATCTTTGGGGAGTACGATTTGAGCGTTTATCAAAAATGGCGTCGTTGCCAGGGACTTGAGTTAATAGGTATTTTTGATTGTTGATTTGAAGTCACTTTGAGAGTGCTTGTTTCTTTTACTTTTGTTTGTTGTTTGTATTATGATTGAGTAGTCTAGCCTATGAGTGAAGCCGATGATAACAAGAGAATTGGCAGCTTCATAGATGCTAACGCTTTTGAGCCTGTGATGCAAGGGGGTGTGGGTGCAATCCGCATACCCCCAATGGTGGGAAATGTTGTATTTCACGTGACTAGCACCATGCTCCACTTAATCCAAATAAAGGGCCTATTTGGTGGAGCAGCACATGAAGATGCCAACTGAAATATTTGGATTTTTATGGAGATTTTCCAACCATACATTATTCAAAACATCTCCCAAGAATCCATCTGATTGTGCCTATTCCTCTTTTCTTTGATGGGGGAAGCCATAGCGTGGTTGGAAGAATTATCGGACGAGTTTATAACATCTTAGGACGAGTTTGTTGACACATTCACTTCAAGATTCTTTCCTCCATCTCACATGATGCAGCTACGAGATGAGATTATCAACTTTAGGCAACTCCCGAATGAGCCTCTACATGAAGTTTGGTTGAGGTTCAAAGAAGCTTCTCTTATGTCCGAACCATGAGTCATCAAACAACATATTGCTACAAATCTTCTATCGGTCGTTGAACTCTATGAATAAGTCAGTGGATAACAACCTTGGAGGTGGCATCTTCATGGACTTAGAGTTTCCCATTGCCTCAATTTTATTAGATCGAATTACCAAAATCAACCAAGCTTGGCATACGAGAGAAGCGGATGTGCCAACTTTGGGAGGACCCTTATCCATCTTGACCAATAAAATGAGGATCGAGATGAGATAATGGCAAAAATAATGACACAAATTGATTTGATGGCCAAGCATGTAATGGGAGCTGGTGGTGCTAAGTCGGTGAATGCTGTGAGTACACCGAAAATCAAATCGAGTGATGATGAGCTGATGATAGCTGTCAATGGTAAACTATGCTTTGTGTCGGTGGGTTCTCATCCCGAGTATTATCACCCTAGGGAGGAGAACCAAGGTTGGATAAGAGAATAAGAAAAGCACAAAAATTGGAGGGATAGAGACAAAGATGGTGATCGTTTCAATCACCGGAGCTCAAATCCCTATATACCTCTGAACAACGCGGACTCTCTCTACCAACTAGGCACAAGCAACCCCGGTCATTCCAAGCTAGACGACATATTATCCTTGGTTCTCAAGAAAGTGGATACGACAAATACTGGAGTGAGTGAGCTAAAGAGTAAAGTTTCAACACTTTATCAAATCATGAGCTCTCACTCAGCCTCGATCAAGCATCTTGAGGCCCAAATGAACCACCTCTCAAGCAAAATGGACCCAAGAATGAAGGGGATGATGCCCAGTGATACCATCACCAATTCAAAGAATGAGTGATTTAAGGTTGCATCATCGAGCCGCGATGTTAAATCAAGCGCTGCTTGGGAGGCAACCCAAGTTTCTTTACTTTCTTTTTTGTTATCTTTTGTCATTTTTAGTGTATTTTTAGGGAATGCATGGAGTAGAAACATGAACAAGTGATACAATGGTTTGTGTAGAGGACTGTGCAGACCGTACAAGCAATTATGCTTGTCGCATGGCTCACCGTATGCCAAAACAAAGTGCCTAGAAGAAAGTTGAAAAATTATAGGTGTCGTGCTCTGGGTTGTGCGGTCCGTATGAGCCCAAGTGCGCATCGCACCTCCATCACATGGCAAACCCAGGAAAGAAAAAGGTGATATGCGAAATAACATGCGGTCCGCACAAGGGATTGTGAGAATTACACGTCGTGGTGCACAAATGGTAAATTTGAATTTTAATTAACCTACCCATTAATCGACCCGACCCGGAGATGACCTGGCCAACTTTTGTTCTTCTCTTTATTTTAAAAATCACCACCCACCTTCTCCTTCACTATATTTTCTCCAAAACTCTCAAAATTCTCTCCCAAAACCTCCCTCGGATCTCCCTACTTCTCCTAAAATCTTCTTTTTCTCCCCTACTACCATCACCACCGATCCTTTGTGCCGCCATTGTCGTCTCTCCGGGTGAGTTGATTGGTCACCATTGGTGTTGCCCATAAGCTTCAATTTTCACTTCTCTCTACCTAATCTTCACTTGTGTTAAGTTCCCCAATGTTAAATACTTATTTTTATGAAGGTTGGGAACTCATATTGTGAAGCATGCTTTATAGAATCGCCATGTTGATTTTGGGTGAGATCCAAAAATTTTGGGTCCCCAAGTTTGATTTGTATTGATGATTTTGCTTATTGTCAACTTGGTAGAACTTGAATTTTGTAAATGCTTGTTGATTGGTAGTTAATTTTAGCCTTGAAAATTGAGTTTGGGATGAAATCTGAGTAACCCACTTGTGATTGACAAATGGTTTGGCCCGATGATACATTGGGTGACGTTGTTCTTAAGGGCAAATCATCGTTAGTCATGAGGTTTTGTTGAGGATTGATTACTAGGGCTAAATTTTGCTACTTGTATGCCCATGATTCGTTGTTGCAAATTATCTTCGGGTGTATGATCTTGTGCGGGGCGGGGTTAATTGTTGCTATGTTTGTTGGTGCCCATTGTTGCAAGTACGGGCTTGATGTTCCCGATGATAGATGGGGTAATGTCTATCTTAAGGGAAGTCGCTAAGTCCTTTTCTTGCTTGATATTGTCAATGGAAATCCGGAGAAGTCTGAATACCCGAACGTTTATGGTCATGCTATCCGTTGCCCCCTTCTTTAAATATTATTGGTTTATTGAGTGGTGCCAAGTGCCTAAGTGCATCTTGTTCTACGGATCACATGTGTAATTTATAAGAACACAAGGAACCAAAAATTCTAGTTGTGCCTTTATGTGTTTCGCATGTGATGCATAGATCTTAGTGCGCGGGTTGCACAAGGCATCGCACCATGTTCAAAAAGATAACTAGTTCACTGCTTCGAGGGGCGAAGCATGGTGCGACGCGCACTTTGGTTAGTGCGGACTGCACCAGCTTCACACCTCGATGGAAGTATACCTGTAGGATTCGGTTAGCTCGTGCGATACCACACTCCTTCTAGTGCATTTCGCATGTGCTCCCCACAAGCTATCAGTCACCTACTTTGTTTTTCTAGTCTTGTGCATTCCAACCTTTTTAGTTTGTTAACTTCTTTTAGATTTTGTTTTGTTTTGGCTCACAATCTTTGGATGCAGAACATGTATTCTATCAGGAGAAACACGGGATGCCAACAAAGGCAATTGTCTTCCGCTGAAGAAGCTAGGCTTCAATTCAGGGTGGAAGGTATGAAAGCCTATTATAAGCAGGACAAGAACAGAACCTTCAACGTGGAGCAGAGTTTTAACCTGGGGGAAGTTGGGGATGAGCTACCCAACTTGCACCATTAATTTGTCAAACAAGAGTGGCATCCATTCCAAGATGTGCATGGTGGGTATTATGAGGAGATAGTTAGAGAACTCTTTGCGGCCTATCAAGCCACACAGAATTCCAAGGGCTACAAATGGAACAAGGATAAGTTCCCTAACTTGGATTCTGTTGTCATTCATGGCAAGAAAATATTTGTCACTCCTGTTTCCATTAATGCCATCTACTGTGGTCACCCAATTGCACCTGCCCCAGCACTCTTATCTAGGTTGGCTGCAAAGCCAAAGCCTTATCGTGAAACAACCCATTTCATTACTCAGGGTGTCCCTATTTGGTCCACTATGGGGGGAGACATTCCAAAGAAGTCCCTGATCTTCGAAGATCGTCTTTAGTATGATCTTGTTTGCAATTGCTTCTTGCCTTCCCAAAATGATCAGAAAATAACTCAAGATGGGGCCATTCTGATTGCGGCTATTATAACGGGGGAGACTGTTAATTTTGAGGAGTTGGCTGCTATGGTGATAAGGAGAAAAGCTCATTGAGGAAGTGATTCTTTCGCATTCCCAGTGCTGATTACTAAGCTTTGTTCTAAGGCTGATGTACCCACCCTCAGTTGTGATAAGTTCACTCATACTATTGGGACTATCGACCTTGATAAGAAGACAGGGATGCCCCTAGGTTTAAGAAGCAAAGGACTGAGCAATTGAGGGAAGTTGACAGTGATGAGCTTGATGTTAGAGTAGTTGCGTCATCTCCCTCCCGAGTTACTTCTAAGGCACATACACATGCCCCCGCTCTCTCGATGATCAAAAGCGGCCTTCAAGACATGGTGGACAGAACTCATAGCCATGAGCTACAGCTGGCTAACCTAGCTTCTAAATTACCTAGTATGATAAACAGAGTTGTCAAGAATACAGTGCAAGGGGTAGTGGGTAGGTTGAACACATTATGCAAGAGGGTAGATGTAATTGAAGGGCCAATCACAAAACTTTGGGAAAATGTTGGCAAGGCAAAAGGTAAATCTCCTGTAGTAGAAGCAGATTTGACCACCTTGCCTCTACCTCGTTGCATTCTCGAGCCCTTGGATAACCTGTTTGCAGTTTATGAGGATGAGAAGGAAGAGGTGACCCACACTTATGATGAGGACCCTGAGTTCCAGAAGGCCCTTCGTGACTCGACACTTTCTATGCACTCCAAAAGGGTGGTGCTGGCCCAGGTAGAAGGACCTCAGATGATGAAGGAGCAGCTGATGATGATGATGATGAGGCATAGTCCTCCAGGGAGTTCACCCTTCTTTCCCTTCAGCTATTAGCATTGAGGCAATGCTTCTTTTATGGGAGGGGTGGCTTTACTTGCTTTTTGTTGGTGACCATGATTGGGCTTGAGATATTGTTTTTATTTCCCTTGTCGGGCCTTGTTGACATTCCTGCTAGATTTGATTTGGCCCTTATAGGGTATATTTTGGATGATTGTGATGCTTATTTCCTTTGCCGAGCCTTTTTCTTATATTTTTGTTTTGAGCTTATTTGTGCCCTCACCGAGCTTGATCTTTGTTGTTGAAATTGTGTTACCGGGTTGGTCTTACATTCCCCATTGTCTTACTACCCATGCTTTGCAAATGCGCTAAAGGCCTACGCCGAGGATTGTTCTTAATGAATCACGAGCGCGCAATTTGGATATCGCCTTGTTAATAGTAGTTTGCAATAAACTTCGAGGGTTTTCTTAATACCACAGTTCTTTTCCAAGGAGCAAACGTTTTCTTTATCATTCTTTTTCTTTTGTTTTTGTGTCAAAATAGGTTGGTTTTTCCCTATGATAGATAGAGAGGCAACTTTCTTAAGGGAAAATGCCAAGTTTTAGTTTAAAATTGAGTCCGTAGTTTCTTGTCTCGAAATGGGCCCACCAAAAAAAATTCTCTTGGCAAGTTGTTTTTGAAAATAAAAGGAAGAAGGGAAATAAATTTTTGAGGAAAAGCTTTCTCTTTTCATGACTTGCACACTCTCGTTTTGGCTTTATTGATTCACAAAAGATTGTGTAACTTACTCGGAATAGCTTGTCGAAAGTCATTTTTCCCAATTGATTTTGAGACTACTGAAAGAAGTCTTGTGACATGATGTCTTGTGTGGTGAGGCTTTACCTTGATTCTCGTGCATGTGTGTCGTCTAGAACTTTCCCCGAATGTGATTCAAGATGAAATTCTAGGTGTGACCGAGCTTGGAAGATGACCTTAGGCCCTCTTTGATAGCCACTTCACACAAATGACTTCCCATGACATCAATCCTAGTGAACCTATTTGATCTTGTAACCGTTCTTTGGCAGCTTGTTAACACCTTGACCTTTTTGAATCTCTATCTTTGCATCCGACCTCTTTAATTGCTTAAAAGTGATAAGTAGGTTAAAAGCCTAAGTTTGGAGGGGGGATGAAAAGATGACATAGGCAAATGTCTAAGTTTGGGGGTGTACGCGATCAAATAAGGAGAGGAAAAGGAATGCACTTCAATTGCAAGGTAGCACCTTAAGTTTGAGTTGAAAAGTGATCCAAAATTCAATCCAATGATTGCAAAATGAAAAATAAAAATTAGGTGCTACCAAATGAAGGTAATACAAGGAGTTTGAAGGATCATGATTGGAAGGGAGATGATTGGGTTGTGTGAGGGAAAAATAAGGTGAAGTTGAAATTTGAAAATGTGAGCAGTGTTCGAAATGATAACAAAGAGTGTTAGGGAGGTGTAGTCACTTGAACCAAATGAAATCCTTACCTTAGCGCTAGCCAACATCATAATCCGCAAGTCCTTGGTGATTCCAAGTTTGGCTACCCTACATTAGTGGTGATTTACATGAAGGGCAAGCCTATGGTTCATTATGTGTGCACTTGAATATCCTTGAGAGAGTGAGAATCTTTTTAGTTCTCCTATAATCTCGTTGTTGTGGATTGAATGATTGTAAGTGAGATTCTCTCTTGTGGTGAGTAGCATCATGCACTCGAATTGAATCATGAAGTCTCTATTTCATTAGAGAGGAATGAATGAGACAAGTTATGTGGAAAATCTCAAGGCAAACCTTGACGGTCCATGCCAATGACTTGAGAAGCTTAAATATCTTGTTTTGAATGACAAAATTCCCTTGATTTTGAGTGAGAAATAAAGTGCTTTTGGAAAATATTTTGAAATGATCAATTTCCTTGACATTGGGATGATTCAAATTGAGATGAGCATTGTAGTTGAGACTTTTATTTGAGTCTTTTTGTTTATTCTTTTTCATAAATTCTAGTATAGATTAGTCCTTTGTTCGTTAATTGAGCCTAGATCATAATTCATTCCTTGCCTTATGAGTATCTTGCTTGAGGACAAGCAATAGTTCAAGTTTGGGGGTTTGATAAGTCAATAATCTACCAACTTATTGAGCCTTTATCCATGAATTATTTCTATGTATTGAATAGATTTAGAGGTTCTTATGGCTTTTATTGATGTTTATGCAGGTACTTGTGATCAAAGATAGAAAATAAGAAAATGGACCCAAAAAGAGCTTAAAAGGAGTGAAGTGTAAAGTGATCAAAAAAAGACGAAGAATCTATCCTGAGATGCGGCGCTTGTGCGACACGCACAAGTCGAGGTGCGTTTCGCACCTCCCACAGCATGAAGCTTTAGATTGCCTGAAGGATCTGTCATAGGGTGCGATCATTGTGCGACGCGCAAAACCCATAAGGTGAACAACACCCCCTTCGCATGATGTCCCAAGTCAGCTGAGTCACTGGTTCAAATGAAGAAGGTGTGCGATGTGCACATCATGACGTGAGAACCGCATGTCGCGCTGCACACCACCCAAAGGGAAATTTTATCTAGAAAATTAGTAATGTTTTGGGAAAGTATTAAAGGCTAATTTAGGCATAATTGTAAATAACATTCTTCAGTCCTGAATATTCTGAAGAGCTTTTACCTTTGAGAACAAGTTTTCCTCTCCAAGAAGAAGAGGCTTTCAATCTATTCTCTCTTACAAATCTTGGTTAACCATTTGTGTACAAAACCTGAGCTTAGAACTTGAAGTTACACTTGAATGAAGAGGAATTTGACTTACCCACTTGGTATATCTCTTTCCTTTAGCATGAGTGGCTAATTTGATTTTTCTAGGGATATGTTTATAATGGGTGCTTGACAAATGGGTGTGGGTGTTGCTAATTCTTGCTTATAATTGCTTATTCGATATGGGTCTAGTAGTTTCACCAAGTTTTAATCCTAAAATTGGTGGTTGCAAACATTAATTTTCCTTAGTTGACTATGTTGTTGCTTGAAAGAAAATTTCATGGTTTTGGATGTGAGATTACTAGTGGGAACTTGGGACTCCATTCATATTTGAGGCTAGAAATAGCTCATATCGACGGAATCACCCATTTAAGGGTCTAAGCTAGAGATAGTGTGACCTCCCCAAGCTTGATCTTGGTTGTTTGTTGATTTAACCGATAATGCTCTAACCGGGATTATTAGATATGTGGTTGTTGATCGAGAGATAAACAACCACGCCCATGACCAAGGCTACCTATGTCAATGAGTGAAAATAAGTGTGAAATGGCAAACACCCTATCCCACATTAAATCCCCATTGACACATCCCTAGTCTCTTACTCAATTTGGTACACCCATTTTACTTCATTGCTTTAATTCAAATTGTGATTGTTGTGACAGAATCCCAATTCCTCCAACCTTTTAGTTTTGTGTTTTTAAATAATTACACTCCTAGTGAAGTCATTTCACTACAATCTTCATATTGCTATTGCCAAGTCTCTGTAGGAAGGACCCCAACACCTGTTGGGTACTTATAAATGTGTTTTGCTTGACGATCGTCGTGCCTCCATCTTTGAGGAGTACGATTTAAGCGTTTATCAGCAACCCAACTATAAAATCCATAGCTATCTGCTCCCATTTCCACTCCGGAATAGGTAGCTTTTGAGACAAATCACCTGGCCTCTGGTGCTCAAACTTCACCTGCTGACAGTTCAAGCACCTAGACACGAAAACTGAAATATCCCTCTTCATCCCACACCACCAGTAGTGCTGCCTCAAGTCACGATGAGTGAAATATCTAGAACAATGAGTCTCTTCCATGATCAATCTAACCAAGTCACCAACTCTAGGAATCCAGATACTATCCTCGATCATCAGAACACCCTCTGAATCTAATATTGCCTTCCTAGCCTCACCGCTCAACACCTTGTCACTAATGATCCTCAACCTCGCATCATCAAACTGATGTGATCGAATCTTCTCCAACAGGGAATATCTAGCCTCAACACAAGCAAGAATACGGCCCGGCTCAGAAATATCAAGTCTAACCAACCTGTTAGCCAAGGATTGGATGTCCCAAGCTAAAGGTTGCTCCTCTGTTGCTAAGAAAGTCAAGCTATCCATGCTCACTGCCTTCCGGCTCAAGGCATCCTCTACCATGTTTGCCTTGCTCGGGTGATAAAGAATAGAGATGTCATAGTCCTTTAGTAACTCCAACCACCTACGCTACCTCAATTTTAGATCCTTCTAGATGAAAATATAGTGAAGACTACAATGGTCAGTGAAGATCTCACAATGCATGCCATAAAGATAATGCCTCCAGATATTCAACGCGAAGACTACTGCTGCCAACTCCAAGTCATGTGTGGGGTAGTTCCTCTTATGAACCTTCAACTGTCTAGAAGCATAAGCAATAACTCAGCCCTGCTGCATCAACACATAACCCAAACCAATACCTGAAGCATCACAATATACGGTAAACTCCTGACCCTCGACCGAAAAAGTAAGAATCAGAGCTGAAGTCAACAAGGCCTTGAGCTTCAGAAAGCTCACCTTGCACTCATCTGACCACTGGAAGGGAACATTCTTCTGAGTCAATCTAGTCAACGAAGCTGCTATAGAAGAAAACCCCTCCACAAACCATCTGTAGTAACCAGCCAATCGGATGAAACTGCGAACCTCGGTAGGAGAAATAGTCCTAGCCCAATCAAAAACTGACGCAATCTTTGTCGGATCCACATAATCCCATCCTTGGACACCATGTTCCCTAGGAATGCCATAGACTCAAGCCAAAACTCACACTTAGTGAATTTGGCATATAACTGATGGTCTTGCAATGTCTGAAGTACAACTCTAAGATGATGCTCATACTCCTCTCTACTTCTCGAATATATTAGAATGTCGTCGATGAACAAAATCACAAATGAGTCCAAGTAGTCACTGAACACACGATTCATCAACTCTATAAATATTGCTGGGGCATTAGTCAACCCAAAAGACATGACTAGGAACTCATAATGGATGTACCGAGTCCTAAATGCAGTCTTCGGGATTTCTGTTGCCCTGATCCTCAACTGGTGATAGCCAGACCTCAATTCAATCTTAGAGAACACTGTTGCCCCCTGTAGTTAGTCAAACAAATCATTAATACGCGGCATCGGATATCTGTCTTCACTGTCACCTTATTCAACTATTTGTAGTGAATACACATATGCATGGACCCATCCTTCTTCTTCACAAACAGAACTAGAGCACCCCAAGGAGACACACTAGGCCTGATGCACCCTCTACTCAATAGATCCTGAAGCTGATCCTTAAGCTCCCTCAACTCAGTTGGTGCCATCTGATATGGTGAAATAGAAATAGGCTGAGTGCCTGACTCAACATCAATATCAGGAGGAAGACCTGGGAAATCAAAAGGAAACACATTCGAATACTGGAAAACAACAGGAACTGAATCAGAAAAAGGTGTGGTGGCACTAGTATCACAGACATAGGCAAGATATGCTAAGCACCCCTTCCCACCCAACCGCTAGGCGCTCAAGAAAGATATAACTCCCCTCGGCATGTGGCTACCGGCATCCTTCCATATGATAGGAGAGATACTAGACATCCGTAGAGTAATAGTCTTGGCGAAGCAATACAAGACCGCATGATAAGGAGACAGTCAATCCATGCCTATGATCACATTGAAATCAACCATATCAAGTACAACCAAGTCTACCCACGTGTCGTACCCCAGGATAGTTACCATACAAGCCCGATACACCTGATCAACTACTAAAGAATCTCCTATTAGGGTAGATACATGCAAGGGTTCATGCAATTACTCACAAGCAGACTCTAGACGAGTGGCATAATAAGAAGATACATAGAAAAATGTAGACCCCAGATCAAACAAAGCAGAAGCAGACTGATGAAAAATGGAGATTGTACCTGTGATGACAGCATCTGAAGCCTCGGCCTCTGTCTGGCCCAGAACTGCATACATGTGGCACTGACCACTAAAACACCTGATCTACTAGGCTGAGGACCACCTCTAGTACCCTAGGGACCACCCCTACTACCATGTCCACTGCCTCTGGCTGGTGGTGCTGGAACCCTGAAGGCCTAACCTGTCTGATCTTGTCGCATCTGGTGCAATATCGATGGGCACTCTCTAGCAAAGTGGCCTATCTCACCACACTCATAACAACCCAGGTTGTGCCCAGCTATGAAACCCCGACTAAATCAAAATGACTACCATGACATGTGGACCCTGAATGAGCACCTCGTGGAGCAGGAATAATACTCTGGCTACTCTGACCCTCAACAAACTGTAACGCCATCTAAATAGGACAGCTCAGCTGGAAACACTGCTGATGTTGACCTCTACAATAGTAGCCTCTACCACGGGCCTATGAACCGCTGAAACTGCCCTGATGGCGGGGCCTCTTATCGCTGCCCCCTTGGGCCTCACAAAGTATGCCCTCAATAGTGCGGGCATGGTCTACTACCTCCAGAAAGACTAGACTGAAGCTACCATACCCTCTGTAGCCAAGCGAAAGTGTAAAGTCAATCCTCGGACAAAGCAACGCACCCTCTCATGCTTGATGGGAAGAATCATAGTGGCGTGCCTAGCCAACTGGTTGAAGCGAACCTCATACTATGAAACAGACATGAAGCCCTGCTCCAACCTAGAAAATGGATCCATCAAACTCTCCTTCATGCTACGCAATACATACTTGTCCAGAAAAACTGTGGAGAATTGTGCCCAAGTAAGCGGAGGTGACCCGACTGGTCTGGAAGCTACATATGACCTCCACCACTATTTCGCCGAGCCATCTAGCTGAAATGCGGTGTAATCTGCTCCGTGTTACTCAACTAACCCCAAATTATGCAATCTCTCCTAGAAGCTAGTCAGAAACTCATGTGCATCCTCCCTAGAAGCACCTGAAAACCTCGGAGGACCCAATCTTAGAAACCTACCAAGCATCTTCTGCTCCTCAGAAGACATGACGGGCCCGGCGAGAATAAGTGGAGTAACTATATGGATCAGCAATACCTCCAATCTGGAAATCGTAGCAGCAGGTTGTGCTCCTGAACCTTGAGTCGCTGCCTGGGCTGAAGTCTAAGTCTCATCTCTAACCTGAGAACCAATCGGAGTACCTGGTGAAGTTGTTGGTGGAGTCATACCCTCAAGAAACCCGAGTAACTGAACCAAAGTGTCCTGCAGCACTGGAGTAGCCATGAAACTTGTCGGATGCTAGGCTGGTCCCACACCCTTCAGCTCATACTGAACCTTCTCAACCCTAACCTCATGCTCTGGTGACGGTACCCTAGCCTGGTCCCGAGCTTGCACTGTAGCCCATCCCTTACCTTAACCTCTAGGTTGTCTTCTACCTCGTCCCCTAGTTGGGGCTCTAACTGCAGGTACAGGGGCCTCATCCTCACACGCTTCTGATCTCTTCCAAACCATCTTAGAAAGAGTGACACAAAGATACTTAGAAGTTGACCAAGTCAAGGAAGCACGATAAGGAATCAAACAAGATGACATCCTTCCTAGGGAATATCCTATAGCCCCTAGCAGATAGGATACAAACGGCATCATACCGATCCACGAGGCTCTACTAGACACTTTGCTCTTGTACTAGCGAGACCGGTGAACCTAGTGCTCTGATACCACTTTGTCACGACCCAAAACTGGGCCATGATAGTGCCTACATAACCCCCTAGTAGGCAAGCCAAACCCAAAAATGCAAAAGATAATAAAAGTAGTTAAAGTAAGAAAAGAGGAAGACAAAAATAAGGGAGATAGGGCCAATAGCATATATACATACCAATTGCACTAAATATACAAAAGATGGCCCTAAAGTGACCAAGAAGACAAAACATACACGAAAACCAACCCAGACCTGGTGTCACCAGTACAAGAGCGACTAAAGTACAGAGTAGCTATACAACATACTTTGTCTATCTAAAATACAAAATATAGACAGAAATACAAAATGGAAAGCATGTAAAGTCTCCAAGGCGTTGGGAGCTCACCGTGGTCCGAACTCCAACAAGCCTCGAACGAATGAAGGGTTAATGAGGGTGACTCGTACTAGGTGTTGCATCAAAAAAAAGATACAGTGTAGTATGAGTACCAAAGAAATGGGTACCAAGTAAGCATCACAGGCCGACCGAGCGCAGAAAGATAATATATAATATAAATTATAGGAAAGTAAGATAACTGCAGGTATCCACCTAAATCTAGTTATAATACAGTAAACAGAGCCAACTGAACCACCAAAAAGGGAAATAACAACAGAATCAAGCCAAGCAACCGACAATCCCAATATACTCAAGCCAATGCAATGCGAAGGAAGATGATGTGATGCATACATGTATAAAAGTAAAACCCGAAATAACGTATCGGGCGCCCGAAATTAAACATCAGACTCATTAATATATGCATAGAAAGTTAAACCTGGAATATCACATCGGGCACCTAGAATTTAATATCAGACTCATCAACATATGCAGGCACCCAAAATTGATCATCGGACTCATCAATAGAAAAATAAACAGAGGAAGGGTCCGAAAACGTCCCTCGAACTGGCACAAAACAATATATTTCCTTTCCTTTCCAAAACCAATAGTAAAACCAACATACTTTCCTTTAAGGCCCAAAAATCATAGTAACTGTAGTAAATCTCAAGTTTGGGACCAAAACCTCGAAAATCATTCCTTTCTATACAGATGGCATGAGAATGCAGAATGAACATGCAATTTCCATGTTTAGAGAATATAGCACACAACAGGGCAAAAAAAGGCAAAAATACCCTCCAATTAAGAGAACTAACCTGGAAACTCTGTCCAAATCCAAGCTATGGCCTCGGGCCCACAGTTACGCACAATGATAAAATAAAGCGAGAAGAATGGGAAAATACCACAAAAGCAACTAAGAGCAACCACTCTACCTCTAAAACCTCCTAAAAGCATACTAAGGATTCTATGATAGGCACAACAATACTACGGGCTCCTAGACTAAGGATAACATGAATAATTCTAATCTATGATCCGAAATGGCCAAAATAATATAAGTAACATGATTTAAGACTAATTCTACCTAGAGTCCAACCTAACGTTCCAGTAATATATATAATATAAAATCTAACTAAACTCAGTCTAAGAAAGTAAATTGTAACCTACCTCGGTGTTGAACCGCAAGCACGAACTATCACACGTGTGCCTTTTCCCTTCTAAACAGCCTCAGAAAGTTGCCACGCTATCAAGAACATAATCCAGGTGTCAAGATGAGAAGAATGACACCTATATTACTATATATAAAATCAGGCCAGAAATCGGACTGGAAAATGACCGTCAGGGCCTGCGCGATGAAACACAAAAATAAAAATCACAATTATGTTCGCAACGGGTTAAGAAACCCATACCCAAAAGTTAAGCGTGAACAAGACTCATTTCGGGACCCAAATAGCCTCGAAGTCCTCTTGATCAAAGGAGCCAACAATGGAGAATGAGAGATTTTGGGGACGGAAACTTACTAGTTTAACGAACCCGAATGAACCACGGACTGGAAATATGGACATCTTATATAAAGGGACAATCTTATGAATGTAGATATGAGGCAATCTCTCGGAACTGTAAGAAGTCTGAACCAGTAGAAAGTGAGCAGATTTCGTCAACCTATCCATGATCACCATTATAGAATTGAATCTCCATATAGTCTGTGGCAACCCAACTAAAGTGTACATAGATATCCGCTCCTATTTTCACTCTAGAATGGGTAGCCTCTAAGTCAAATGACCTGGCCTCTGGTGCTCAAACTTCACTTGCTGACAGTTCAAGCACTTAGACACAAAATCTGAGAAATCCCTCTTCATTCCACACCACCAGTAGTGTTATCGCAAGTCATGATATAACTTAGATGCCCTAGGATAAAGGGAATACCTAGAACAATGAGCCTCCTTCAAGATCAACCTGACCAGATCACCAACTTTAGGAACACATATACGACCCTTAATCCTCAGAACACCCTCCAAATCTAAGGTTGCCTTCCTAGCCTCACTGCTCAATAACTTATCATGAATAATCCTCAACCTCACACCATCAAACTGTTGGGCCCAAATATGTTCTAACAAGGAAGATCTAACCTCAACACAAGCAAGAATATGGCCCAGCTCAGACATATCAAGTCTAACCAACCTGTTAGCCAAAGATTGGATGTCCAAGGCTAAAGGTCGCTCCTTCACTGCTAAGTATGCCAAGCTACCCATACTCACTGCCTTTTGGCTTAAGGCATCTGCCATTATGTTTGCCTTGCCCAGATGATAAAGGATCGATAGGTCAAATTTAGGTCCTTCTAGCTGAAAATGTACTAAAGACTATGGTGGTTAGTGAAGATCTCACAATGCATGCCATATAGATAATGCCTCCAAATTGTCAATGTGAAGACTACCGCTACTAACTCTAAGTCATGAGTGGGGTAGTTTCTCTCATGAACCTTCAACTGTCTGGTAGCATACGTAATAACTAGGCCCTGTTACAATAACATATAACCTAAACCAACACCAGAAGCATCACAATACACCGTAAACCCCTGACCCTTGAACAAAAGAGTAAGAATCAGACCTGAAGTCAATAAGGCCTTGAGTTTCAGAAATCTCGCCTCGCACTTGTCAAACCATTGGAAAGGGACATTCTTCTGAGTCAATCTAGTCAACGGAGCTACTATAGAAGAAAATCCCTCTACAAACCTCCTGTAGTAACTTGACAACATGATGAAACTACAAACATTGGTAGGAGAAGTAGGCCTAGCCTAATCATGAACTGCCACAACCTTTGCCTGATCTACCATAATCCCATTCTTGGACACCATGTGCCCTAAGAATTCCATAGACTCAAGCCAAAACTCACACTTAGTGAATTTGGCATACAACTGATGGTCTCACAAGGTCTGAAGTACAACTCTAATATGTTGCTCATGGTCCTCTCTACTCCTCGAATATACCAAAATGTCATCGATGAACACAATAATGAAGGAATCTAAGTAGGCTCTGAACACACGGTTCATCAACTCTATAAATGTTGTCAGAGCATTGGTCAACCCAAAAGACATAACTTAGAAATCATAATGGTTGTATTGAGTCCTAAATATAGTCCTTGGGATCTCTGCTGCCCTAATACTCAACTAATGATAACCGAACCTTAAGTCTATCTTAGAGAACACTGTTGCACCCTGTAGCTAGTCAAACAAATCATCAATATGCAGCATCGAATACCTATTCTTAACAGTCTCCTTATTCAGCTCCCTATATCAATACACATACGCATGGACCCGCCCTTCTTCTTCACAAATAGAATAAGAGCACCCTACAGAGACACACTAGGTCGGATGAAACCTCTACTCAACAAATTCTGGAGCTGATCCTTAAGCTTTCTCAACTCGGCTAGTGCCATTCGATATGGCAGAATAGAAATAGGCTGAGTTCCCAACTTGACATTAATGCCAAAGTTAATATCACGATCAGGAGGATGACCCGATAGATCAGAGGGGAACACATCTGAATACTCGCAAACCACAAGAACTGACTCAAGTAAATGTGTGGTGGCACTAGTATCATGAACGTACATAAGATAAGTTAAGCACCCCTTCCTAACCAACTGCTAAGCACGCAAAAAAGATATAAGTCCCTTCGGCATGTGGATATTATCACCCTTCCATACCATAGAAGGGATACCAGGCATCCATTGAGTAATGGTCTTGGCGAAGCAATCCAAGAGCGCATGATAGGGAGACAACCAATCCATGCCTAAAATTACATTGAAATCAACCATATCCAGCATAAGTAGGTCTACCCATATGTCATACCCCAGAATAGTCACCACACAAGCCTTATATACATGATCCACTACTAAGGAATCTATTACTGGGATAGCTACATGCAAAGGCACAGGCAATAACTCACAAGCACACTCCAGACGGGTAGCATAATAAGCGGACACATAAGAGAATATAGACCGTGGATCAAACATATTAGAAGCTGACTGATGACAAATAGAGATTGTACCTGTGATGATAATATTTGAAGCCTCATCCTCTAAATGTCTCAGAAATACATACATATGGCTCCAACCGCCACAACCACCCAATCTAATAGACTGAGAACCACCTCGAGTACCCTGAGAACCAACCCTACTACCCTATGCACCACCACTGGTCGGTGGTACTGGAGCCCTAGGGTCTTGAACTGGTTGATCATGTCACCTATGGTTTGCGCTAAAGGACACTCCGTAGCAAAGTGTCCTAACTTGCCACACTCATAACAACCCCGACAAACTATACCCTGTTATGGTGACCCAGCCTGAGAACCCAAAACAAGCACCTCTCAAAGACTAAACAGTAACCTAACTACTCTGACCCTCAGTAATCTTTAATGTCGCCTAAATAGGTCAGCTCTGCCGAAAACACTATTGGTGCTGACCTCTACCAAAGAAACCTCTACCTCGGGATGATGGACCACTGTAACTGCCCTAATGGTGGGGCCTCTTCTCGCTTCCCCCTTGGGCCTCTTGAAGTGCACCCTCAATAGTGCAGGCATGATCTACAACCTCCAGGAAATACTAGCCTGATTCCACCATACATCTATAGCCAACCAGAGCTGTAAAGTCAAACCTTTAACAAAGTGATGCACCTTCTCATGCTCGATGGGCAGAATCATGGTGGCATGCCTATATAACTCATGGAAACGGACCTCGTACTCTGATATAGACATGGAGCCCTACTCAAGCTTGATGAACACATCCATCAACTGCTTTCTCAAGCTGCATGGTACATACTTCTCCAAGAAGGTTGCGGGAGAACTGTGACCAAGTAAGCAAAGGTAACCCGGCTGGTCTGCAAGCTATATAAGACCTCTACCACTATTTTATTGGACCATCCAGTTGAAACATGGTGTAATCTTACCCGTGCGACTCAACTAACCTAAGGTTATGCAACCTCTCCTGGCAACTAGTCAGAAACTCATGCGCATCCTCCTGAGGAGCACTAGAAAACTTCAGGGGACCCAATCGTAAAATCTGACCAAGCATCTTCTTCTTCTCAAAAGTCATAACCAGCCCAGCTGGAATAGGTGGAACAACTGTAGGAACAGGAAACACCTCTAATCAGGGAGTCACAATAGCAGGCTGCGCTCCTGAAGCCTATGTTTTTGCCTGGGCTGAAGTTTATTCCTCGCCCCTGATTTGAGAACAAACTAGAGTACCGAGTGAAGATATTGGCTATGATATACCCTTCAAAAACCCAAGCAGGCAAACTAATGTAACTTGTAGTATCGGTGTAGCCACAAAACCTGTAAAGGTTGGGCTGGCCCCATGCCCTCCGCTGATATTGTACCCCCTCAACCTGAATATTAGGCTATAATGATGGTAATCTAGTTTGGGCATGAGATGGTTCCACAGCCCATCCCCTACCTCGACCTCTAGGTCGACCTCTACTCCATCCCCTAGCTGGGGCTCTAACTGAAGGTGCAGGGTCCTCTTCCTCACCTGTTGTTGATCTCATCTGAACCATCTGAGAAAGAGTGAGACAACAATTATTTAGAAGTTGATAAAGTCATGAACGCACGATAAGGAATCAAATAGGATGGAATATTTCCTAGTAATGCCCTCTAGCCTCCCGCAGATAGGATACGAATGTCATCATACTGATTCATAAGATTATACTAGACATTTTACTCTTGTAGTGGTAAGATGGGTGAACCTAGTGCTTTGATATCAATCTATCACAACCTAAAATTGGGTCGTGATGGGGCCTACTAACTCCTCCTTCCCAGTAGGCAAGCCAATTCAAGAATACGGTGCTACTCTAAATAGTTAAATAAGAAAGCGGAAGAGAAAAACATAAAGAAATAAGGGCCAACAGTATAGATACATACCAACAGTACAAAATATACAAAAATGACTCTAAAGTGACCAGGAGGATCAACATATAGGGTCTCTCTCTTGGGAGGGGCATCAAGTACATGTATCTTTACCGATTAACCAATTTCTAAACGTTGGAGTAGATTCTAAAGAGATACCACTTCCTCATGAATTTATCTTGAATCAATATCTTTTGGCTCAACTTTATCCTAGTTTTCTTGAGGGAGCAACCCCATTTTTCACCTTGAATTGGTCAAAATATGCGTACATTCTTACTTTTCGTGGAGGATTAGATATACAACATGCACTGTCTATCCAAAATGCCAAATATAGACAGAAGAGTGGATGGAAAGCAGTAAAGAATCTCCAAACGCTGGGAGCTCACTGTGATCTGAACAGCAGCTGGTTGTGAACAACTGAAGGGTCAATGAGGGTGGCTCATACTAGGTGTTACATCAAAAAAATATGCAGAGCATAGTATGGGTACCAAAGCAATAGGTACCCAGTAGGCATCATAGGCCAACAGAGCTTAGAAAGATAATATATATTACAAGACATAATAAAGTAACCTAACTATAGGGATCCATCTAAATCTAGTTATCAATGGAAAATTAAACACTCTAGGCTGACGGTGCAGATAATAATGACAATAAAGGCAAAGGCACTCCCAGTAAGCATAAACAAATGCAATGCATCGTGAGATGATATGATGTAGAGTGTGGCCAATGCAAAAAAGTAAAACCCAGTATCTGGTACCTCAGGCGCCTGAAATTTAACCTCGAGCTCATCAACATATGCAATAAATAAAAACCTGGATATGTGCTCCTCGGGCCACCTAGAATCGTGCATCGGACTCATCAAAATAAAAGTTAACGGAGAAAAGGTCAAGAAATATTCCTTGGACCGGCATAAACAATGGTACTTTCCTTTCTTCCAAAAACCAATGGTTAAGTAGAAAATCTCAAGTTTGAACCGGGAAATCTTATATTTCTTTTATTTCCAAACCATTTACCATGCAATGCAGTATAAGATGTTATGCCAATTTTACATAATATCATACACTTATAAGCAATTAGGATAAAACACCCTCCAAACATGACAACTAACCTGAAATTCCATTTGATTTATGTTATGGCCTCGGGCCCACAGTTACACAATAATGGTAAATATAAGAGGAAGAAATGGAAATAAATACTGTTGACACCCAATTTTGGCTCTCCGTGCTTAAAATTAACGTCTTCAGGTTTCCTGATCGTTAAAGAGCACAAAATACATTTTTTACACATTTTTCATGAAATATAATAATTTATTGATAATCATCCTTATTTTAGGAGTTTTGTCAATTTATTGATATATTTTTATTTCTCACAGTTTATTGATAATTATCCTTTATTTTGTAAATATTAGGATTTTATCAATTTATTGTCATTATACAATTTTGACAATCGCAATATTTTTTACAGTCATCCGCACACGTACACAATACAAATACTACAATTTCAATTATTTAAAACACATTACATTTTATTTTATTTTTTAATCACATACCAACATATATTTTTGTATATTATTTATAGATATTTTTTAATACATTCCGCAAGCACAAGAAGTCGGAGAAATTAATTCTAATACACAGAGCAACAAATCAATCAAGTCAAGGTCTTGTCACCTTTATTAAAGTGACATTTGACATGACCGAATACGGCTTTTATCTTTTGGTTAATACATTTTTATTTAATGGTTAATAGGGTGAAGAACCCACTAGTTAATAACTAAGGGATAAGAGGGTTTGGGTTTATTATTTTTTGGACAAAGGAGGGGTTTGTTTTATATTATAAAAGGGGGGAGGGGGGCATTTTATTTTAAGGGGGACAAAACACATACACACTACATACACATATACTACACTACACACACACATCTTCTACAGATTACACACACACCCACACTTTTGTTCATCTTCCTCTCCTCACTCTCTCTCTCTCCCGTTTGCTCTTCTCCGGCTAGCAAAACGCCGGAGCTCCGGCGAACGAGCTCCGGCCATGAACAACCACACGGCCACCAACGCCCTCTCTCTCTCTCAGTATTAATTTTCCGGCAATGAGCTCGCCGGAGCTCCGACGAGCAGCCACCACCAGAGCTCCCTCAACACCACAATCCCCACCTTTTCTTCTCCTTGGACGGATCTATCAGATCTGACCGGAGAAAACATCTCCGACTGACTGGATTTTGTTGAGATAATATGTTGTTTTGTATTGTTTGCAGATCTGGCCGGAGTTATTATTTCTCCGGCGAGCTCCATTTTTTCAGACCTTTATTGTTTGTGCTATGTTATTTTGCTTCTAAATGTTTGTATCTGGCTGACGAATTTACACGAATGTTTGGTTGTTCCAGGCGGCGTCGGGTGTTCTCCGGCTACTTATGTTTATCTCTGTGTTACTCCTATAGTATTTTGTTGCTATTTTCCGGACTGTTTTGGCTAATTTTGTGTCGATTTTAACCCGAAAAATTCACTCCGGAGATGATCTTGCTCGTTACTGTTTTAGCCAAATTTTTTTGGGGCTGTTTGGACGATTTTGTCCTTGCTCTTTACTATTTTTGATATTACACTGATATCAAACAAATACTACACTGCATTGGCCAATGAAAAAACTCCCGTCGATTTTTGAGGCCTCCACAATATAAAAGACGGATACATATATACATGCGTAGCGAAAAAAAATAATAATAAATTTGGGCGATGACGAAATCTTGTTATTACAAGACGAAATAAAAAGTTTTATGATCCGCATCTTGGCGAGGTGATCTCGGGTGGCCAACCGATGCATCGCAGCCATGGCGTATCTAAAACTTAATACAACTACATATCTGAGCCCATACTACAATAAAATTCTATTTTCTTATATTTACATACATATATGTATTTCTTGACTTATTTTGGTAAATATTTATTTGCTATTAATATTTTTACTAAGTGTTTATACAGGTACGTGAGGATGCTTCCCGAAGACGATAATTAAAAGGAGTTTGAAGATCTCCCCAAAATTCATTGCTTTATTTATATCCTTGTAACTCTTGTAATCGTACAAAAACTAAAATATAGTGAAAACTTTACTTTTGGGGTGTCGGGTGGGGGTGTCCCTTTATTTACTTATCTATTTTACGCGCTTAGGCAAAACTTTAAGTCGTAAATACTTTTATAAACAAATTAATTTAACTTAGATACTTAAGTTAATTAATTCATATTTTTTACGTTACGCAAACATTAGGACGTCTTTTCTTTTCTTTTCCTTCTAATTAGTTTACCTAAACTTTACAAATAATCCTTTTACACATTCTTTTGTTAAAAACACTTTTAAATTAATATTCCTTTCTCATTCTTAAACTCATTTTTTCTTGCAAAAGTGAAACAATATTTACATAATGAAAAATGCAAGTCACTCGATGTAATTATTGTACAATCTTTTCAATACATTTCTTTTTACATTCTTTACTCAATGTATTTAAACATACATCACTTACACATTTTCTTTATATATATTTCTTAATAGTATCTATTTATATTAATGTATTTACATACTTTTCATATTGACAATATACATTCTTTTACACTCTTTTTTATACTTTCTTACATATAAATTTTCATACATACCAAATTTTCTCATACATATAAAAAATACATTTTTCCATACTCTTATGTACATATTTTTAAAATTATTGTTTGCACTTGTATATACATATTTATTACCGTTCATATTTATACTTTTCAAATATATCTTTTACCTCCCCTCTCTTTAAAAATTAAGTTTAGTCGGGTACCACATTTGTGGATTCCGAAGGATGCCTAACACCTTCCCTTCGGAATAACTTGAACCCTTACCTAGAATCTCAAATGGTTTTTCGCAGATTAAAATACGAGTCATACATGTCAATAATAAAAAATAGGTTTCCTTATTTTCCTTAAAAATTGGGTGGCGACTCTGTACACAACTAAATTCTTTTAGAGTCCATAAGTTGTGCTTTATCTAACCTTGGTAAAAAATAGGGCATGACAAATATAAAAACAAGTAAGAAAACCTACTCTACCTCTAAAACCTCCTTAAATTATTCTAAGGATCCTAGACTAGCCACAACAAATTTACAAGCTCCTAAACTAAGGATAAATATGGTATTACTACTCTATAGTCTCAGAAATAGCCAAAGTAAGCGGAAGACAGGATTTAAGCCTAATTCTAACTTAAAACCTACCCTAATGTTCATGCAGCTCATAACATATATGTAACACCCCCAAAATCCTAAGTTAATACCCGGACCTTTTTCATGAGTGTAATGATCATTTTCCTAGTGTTGTGAGTGCTTTGGATACGAATCATGTTCATAAGAAACTCCTATCATCAAGTTAAGTCGCAAGCACCTCACCAAAGTAAGTTTTCATGTAAGACTAAATTAGGGTCAACTTCAATCGATCATTCCTCCTAAAATATAAAGAGCTAGGTTGCCTAGTATCTACCAAATTAAAGTTTTTTGAGTCTTCTTTCCAACACCACCGACCACGCATTAATCTGAGTCCGAAGTAAAAAGTTATGGGTAGTTTACTGCAGTGTTGTCAGTGATGACGGATCGGATGACGAACCGTAGTTCTGAACCACGGTCGATACTGTGAATCGTCATCGCTAAACTGAATCTTAAAATTTTAATGTTCAAAACCACTAGTTGGTTCACGACCCGTAGACCGAAACCACGGTCAGTAGAGTGACCCGTGGTTTGTCAAAATTCAGTTTTTCTGCCCAGTTTCCATGAATGACTTGACGGGTCATCGTTTTGAATGACGCTCCTTCCTATAACCCGTAGAATCACCTTCAGAGAGGTACCAAGTCCTATAAATTCCACGAGTGGGTTAATGACTTGTCAACCTATTTTACGACCTGTTCTTCCACTCACAATTCCTGAGGATCAGAGGATCCTTATATCTTAAAGTCGGAACCACGAGTCAACATGATGGTCCATCGTATTGAACCACGGACCGTAGAGTGACTTGTGGTGTTGAGTTCCAGTAGACTCCTAAAAGTGGAATTTGAAACCACGGATCAGTTGACGATTCATCCTTTAGGATAATGGACCGTGGACTGACTCGTGGTCTCTGAAGCCGACTTTTTCCAGCTTTTTCTAAGTTTTAATCCATGGGTATTTTTGTAATTTATCACTCTTTTAACTCCTATACTAAGTTGTTTTAAGCCTATTTAGGAGGGTTTTTATTCCCACTTGACCTAAGTTCTCCCCCATTCTTTCAATCAACTTCCAAAAGAAGAAAAGGAGTTCCATCTTCTCAAGCTTCAAGTTAAGGTTTCAAGATCCAAGTCTCAAACTCCAAGTTCAAGTCTCCTAAGTCTTTTCAATTCAAGTGGGTTAGCTTCAATCAAGGTATGTGGGTATTCAACAATGGGTTTCTTTCACCCTTGTGCCCAAAACTCCTAATTCAAATTTTGATTTCATGATTTTCAAATTAGGGTTCTTATCTAATTCTTATGGGTTTTGCGAAATATGATCTTCTCATGATTTGATTATGAAATTACTATTAAATTACATGATTTTACATGGATTTTTACATGTTAACTCTTATTTCATGAATTGCAGTTTAACCATGGAAATTTCTACATGCATGAGGTTGATTTAAGCAAATTGGATTTTGATAGCATGTTCCTTATGGATTTTCAAGCATGTGCATGCCTAGTTCCTATATTCTATGAAAGTATATGTTTTATGAAATTGAACTAGAGCCATGCAAATTTTACAAGTCATGAAGTATGCAAGTCTTTCCATGTTATGAATTATTATGCAAGACAAGACACTCGATGTTCCATCAATGCTCATGAGCCATTTTCTAAACTAAAACTCATGAGTAGTATGACGATCTGGGGTATGAACAAGTATGAATAAGTTTGGCATCAGTTATGTCACATGTATGTGAGCACATGTTATATGTTTTGGGAGTAGTATTTAGCACCGAGTTGGACAGGGTGAGAGTACCCATGGTCCCAAAACTACGTGCTCCCGTAGGTTCTAAGTCCCCTCTATTGGGCATCAGATTTAGTGATCACGCCACAGTCATGCCTCTATACCCTGGCAAGGTATATTGGGTCCTTTCAATGGGGCGTATACATCGGACTCCATGTAGCTCAGCATGGTTTATATCGATTAAAAAAAACTCCCACATGTTTATTTTCAAGCTATGAAGTTATATGATTCTATACTATGAAACTTAAGCTTTATTTCATGTTTTATGTTTTATACCTTGATATTTATTCATGGTCCTTCTTTAAGTAACAAGTTCATTCTTAATCATGTTTTAAACTATTTTTATCATGATTCATGCATCGCTCACATACTCGGTACATCCTATAGTACTGACACATATCTTGCGCTGTATCCTTTGATGATGCAGATTCAGGTGTTCCTTTCCAGACACGTGGCTAGAGCTTCTAGGCCACTTTTCTGTCAGCTGTTGGTGAGTCCTCTTAGGTCGAGGACGAGATATGTTTTAGTTATGTTGATTTCTTATTTCCGTACTTTGAGTTAACTTGGGTCTTGTCCTAGCAACTCCTTATGTCATGTAGAGGCTTTTCAGACATAGATAGTGTTCGAGTCTCCTTTCGGATTATGTATCTTATTTGAATTAATTACCTATTTATGTGATTTTGGATTTATCTATTATGCTTCCACTTATCTTTGTTATGCTTGAGTATGCTATGACCAAAGGGTTAGCTTGGGGCACTTGCGGTCCCAAGTCCCGTGTTACGTCTAGGGGGTAGCCTTAGGGCGTGACAATATAAAACCTAACTAAGCCAGGTCTAAGATAAATAAATTGTATCCTACCTTGAGACCAAACTACAAGCATGAACTGTAACTCATGTGTCTTCTTCTTTCAAATAGCCTCGGAATGCTTCCACGTTATCAAGAACATAAACTAAGTATCAAGATGAGAAAAATGATACCCATATTACTATACGAAAATTCAGGCCAGAAATCGGGTTAAAAATGACCCTCGGAGCCTACGTAATGAAATAGAAAATAATTTTACCATTATGCTTACAGCGGGTTTATAGACCCATGCCCAAAATTTAAGCACTAACGAAACTCGTTTTAGGGTCCAAAACAGCACCAAAAGTCTACTTGATCAAAGGACTTAAACAAGAAATTTAATGAAAGATAACATGAATTTAATGACGGAAAAGTAGAAGGGAATAAGGGGGAACTTACCAAAAAAGGAGGGATTAAAGGAAGCTTTGAACCAGCCTTTGGAGCTCTCAAAAATGGAAGTTTTTAGGATGAAGGGAGATGAAAACATAGTTGAAAAACATATATAGCTATCAGGCACAGGTCTTCACGCACGTGGGAAGTCCACCGCGCATGCTAAGGGCAAGTGAAGGCAGGGCCCAGTGCCCCTTCTACGTGCACGTGGACTGGCCACTGCGGATGCGGACACGCATAGGCGAAGGGAAAAGGAGGCGATGCTTGGTGCCTTTTCTTCGCGCACGCAGCCAATGTAACACCCCAGGTGTTTTAAGGTTAACCTTTGTCCCGTATCAAAGGCTTGTGAGCCTAAATTTGAGAATTTTATTAATATCGCGCGTCTTTGAAAATATTTGATTTAAAAGTTGAATTTGGTAAAAAGTTATATTTTTATTGCCTTCTTAAATTATTTTAAATATTTATGGAAAAAATCATATTTGTGTATGTATTTATTTTACAAGAGTTTTATAATTTATTAATATTTTAACGGAGATAGTAAGTTTAGTTATGTTGAAAAATAATAATTTTATAAAGTAAGATTTATTTAAAATAATTTTCTATTAGTTTTGATATATTCAATGTGTTATATATATTTTATCATGAATTTATACAATACTCGAATATATATATCGGGATAAGAATATTGGATGGTGTTTTCCACCTCCACTTCCACGTGGAAGTGGAGGAAATGGTAACAATTTAGTGATGTGGTGACACCACCTACTTTGGATCTGTAGCATATATGTATGTCTCTTCTAATATTAAAAGTATCTTGAATCAATAAGTGCCTTTTCTATTTATATCCTTTACCACCAACGTTTCTTTCACTCTAATATATATATATGATACATATATCATCATTCTTCCATGTTCTTTCAACAATTTTATGGCAAGCTGAAACAAATGATTTACAATATGATGCATATTTACATGATTTACAGTAACAAAGAAATTTTGTGGGAAAAATATTTTGACGTTATATTTGGACATTGAAAGATAATCAATTTTCTACATCAAGTTATTCGAGCTCGAATTCTAGGTATGTAAAGGCTAGTCCTTTCTTTTTTGGCATGATTCCTTATGATTTAAAATATTTGTGTCTAGCGTGCTATCGAAGAGTCAATTTTTAAATGTCTCTAAATTATTGTTGGTATTATTCTTGTTAAAAACTCATATGTGGTGATGTGGGTTTAGTCTTAATATTGAAAGGATGTGGTGTATATTTGTGGTTATCAGATGACAGTGATGGTCGTGTTTATTATGGTGTTATGATTGTGGTACGGAGAAAGTACGGTGGTTCTTGGATATATGTGGGATGCCTTAAACGCTTGTATGATATTGTATTATGTGTTGTATATTACATCATATTTTATTGCATTTTGATTGTGGTTGCCTAGAGGGATCACGAAAACCTGTAAGGCGTGAGACCCGTCCACATGGTTGAGCCCGTAGCTCTGTGAAGACCTGTAAGGTGTGAGGTCTTTCCGTATGGTCAAGACCATGGTATTATGAAAATCTATAAGGCGTGAGACCTGTCCGCATAGTTGAGCCCGTGGCTTTGTGATGATCTGTGAGGCATGAGACCGTTTCGTATGGTCGAGCCCATGGATTATGAGGTCCTGTAAGGTGTGAGTATTTTTCTGCATGGCCTCCTTTGTGTATTGATCTCCCATAAGGCGTGAGTCTGTTCCGCAGGTTGAGCCTTTGTATTGTGTTGTTCATCTCATATTGCATTCATAGGTTATGATTGTTTTGATTATCTGTATTTGGAGTTTCGGTGGCGATATGTGGTCGAGGTTGTAAGGCCTGGAGTAGGGGAAAGTAAGGTTGTGTTGGGCTGACGTGGTGTCTATGCAGGTTGTGGCTGAGATATTGGTATTGTTCCTATTTTGATTTTCTTTACATTGTGGTTTCAGTTTCGGGTTATGTTGTCTCTGTTATTCTGTCGCCTTACATATTCAGTACATTATTTCATACTAACGTCCCCATTGCTTGGGGGGCGCTGCATTCATGCCTGCAGGTTGCCAGGTAGACAGTGGTCCTCGTTGCGTCTGGTCGAGTTCAACTGAGGGTTGGTATGCTCTATTATTTCCGGAGTTATTGAATCTAGAGTATTCCTTAGTTTTGTTTTGGTAATGTGTATGTCGGGGCCCTGTCCCGACTCGTGGTTAACATATTTCATCTTAGAGGTTTGTAGACAGTTGTTGTGGGTCTAAGATTCATTTATGGCCTGGTGGGCTTTGTATTATCCTTTTATTATATTTGAGTTTGTTTTCATTGCGTTTCTTCTGGTATTATCTTGGCCTTAACGGCTTGTATGTGTTGTTTGGTCTAGTTTTAGTTGGTTCGCTCAATCAAGTGAGGCACAAGGTGCTAATCGCGCCTCCCTGAGTTTGGGGAGTGATAGCCAACCCCCTGCATAGGCACAGGATTGGGTACTGCTGCAGTAGTTTCAGCAAACCAACAATTTTTCCCCACTTCAAAATATCTCGGATGGACCCTCGGGATTCATCTGGGGTCCTCTGGATGCAAACAAACTATGCTACCCTGCCAAAAATGGTATTCCGGACTCAACAAAATTGACCAAATTCCCAACAGAGATCATTTTAATGAAAAATGGGCCCCTCGCTCAAAAATCAACTTTTACCAAAAAGGAACCCAATAGCCCAAAACGAGTGTGGAAGCCTCGGATCCCAAACCAAAGGTCCCTCTAGCTCAAAGTCAACATTTTGGAGCTGACAGCGCTAATTAAATTTATATTTGAGGCCATTTTCTCTGAATATTGACATAAGTCAACTCTACCAACTTTAAGAATTTTAAAATAGGAAAATAGGTTTAAAACACAAACGAACTACCTGGGAACCAAACCGTCAGTCCCAGCAAACCATAAATGATATATAGTGGGAAAGCTCAGAACACAGAAAAAACATGAAAACAATAAAATGACCCAGATAGTTGATGAATCGGTAATCTACTGACTCATTAAGCCTTTAATCATAAATTATTGCTATGCTTTGATAAGATTTAGAGGTTCTTATGGCATTTATTAACATGAATGCAGGTACTTTTGTCCGAAGATGAAAAACAAAGAATTAGACCCACAAGAGCTGAAAAGGAGTTGAAGTGTGAAAGATTGAACAAGATGGAGATTCTGTCAAGAAGTGCGAACCTCGTGCGGCATGCATAACATGAGGTGTGGTCCGCACCTCCCACCGCACAAGGCTCAAACATTGGTTGAATAATTCGTTAAGGGGTGCAGTCGTTGTACGATGCACACAAGGTCTGGTGCATTCTGCACCCCACTTCGTACAAAGACTAAAGATTGGCTGAAGCTTCAGGTGCACACTTGTGGAGCTGTGCGATGCGCATATTGTGATGTGTAAACCGCACATTGCATCGCATGGCTCCCGAAAGGCATTTTTGTCCATCTTTGTATGATGAATTAGGAACCTTCTAAAACCTATTTCAGGCACAATTTTAGGGAGTTGTGAATAGTTTTTGAATAGTTTTTCACCTTTGAAGCAAGTTTCTTTCCCAAGGAAAGAAAGAGGGTTTCAATCCATTCTCTCAATTTTCAACCTTGGGCTTATAAATTTGAGCTTGGATATTGGGTTGTTGCTACAATTAATGAAATGGAATTTGAATTTCTCTATGGGTATATTTTCTTCTTCCTTTAGCATGAGTGGCTAAGTTTCCTTGTCTAGGGATGTGTAGATGATGGGTATTTGATAAAAGGTATGGGTCTTGATTATTTGTATTTATAATTGCTAATATGTTATGGGTCTAGTGATTCCATCATATTTTAACTCTAAAATTGCTGGTTGCAAACATTGATTTATCTCACTTGGTTGTATTCTTGCTTGAGAAAGAAGTTTATAATTTCAGATGTGAAATTGGTAGTGGGTACTTGGAATTCCACCTAGGTTGAGGCCAGAAATAGCTCAAATCACCAGAAACACCCATTTAAGGGTCTAAGCTAGAAATAGTGTGACCTCCCCAAGCATAAGTTGGTTGGTTATTTGCATGAACAATGGTGTTTGTATAAAAACCATTGGATATATGTTTGTTTGATCGGGATATTAACTAGCATGCCTAAAACCAACGCTACCTATATCATTTAGTAGGAATTTATTCAATACAACAATTACCTTGACCCATCAGAAGCACATCCCTAGACATCCTCTCTCTATTATTTACACCTTGCACTTTTACTTATTGCTTTATTTGGAATTTGAATAGTGACAGATTCCTTATTCCCCCCTTTTTTTATTATTATTTATTGTTGAGCAATATACTTTCGTGTGAAGTTTGTTTTACAATCACCTAGGCTAAGCTCTAAATTTCTTGTGGGATCAACCCCGACACCGGTCAGGTAATATAAATTTATTTTGCTTACAGATCACCATTACCTCCACTTGGAGAGTACAGTTTGAGCGTTTATCAAAAATGACGTTGTTTCCATGGAATTAAGTTGATTAACCTTTTTGATTGTGGAATTGAAATCACCTTGTAGAGTGTTTGTCCTTTTATTTTGTTTGTTGTTTTTGCTTGTTGTGTAGGTAGACCATATGTGAGTTGGGTGATAATGAGAGTATTTACGGGTTCATGGATGTAGCCAATGAACCCGTGCTTCAATTAGGAGTAGGTGCAATCTGCCTACCCCCCACGGTGGGAAATGCAGTATTTCACGTTACTAGCACAATGCTCCATTTGATTCAAATAAAGGGTATGTTTGGAGGAGCATCCCATGAAGATGCCAATAGGCACATCCGTAATTTTGTGGAGATATGTCAACCATTCATATTCCAAAATATCTCCCAAGAATCCGTCCGACTTTGTATATTCCCCTTCTCTCTACGGGGGAAGCCACGACTTGGTTGGAGGAATTGTCGGATGGGTCAATGACCTCTTGAGCTGAGTTGGTAGATGCCTTCACAACTAGATTCTTCCCTCCATCGCGGATGATGTAGCTAAGGAATGAGATTACCAACTTCCTGATGAGCCTTTACATGAGGCCTGGTTGAGATTTAAGAAGAAGCTCGTGTTGTGTCCTAACCATGGTTTGCCGGACCATGTCTTGATACAAAGATTTTTTAGATCCTTGAACTCGATGAATAAGTATGTGGCCAAAAATCTTGGAGGCAGCACTTTCATAGATCTACAATTTTATGTTGCCTCGGCCCTTCTAGAGAGAATGACCAAGACTAACCAAGCTTGGCATACAAGGGAGGCGGATATTCCAACCTCGGGAGTGACCACATCCATCTTAACAAATAAGATGTGGAGGAAGGATGAAGAAAGGGATGAGACCATGGCAAAAATGATGATGCAAATAGACTTGCTTTCCAAGCATATGATGGGGGCAGGTGGTGTTAAGACCGTGAATGCTATGAGTACACTGGAGATCAAGTCTAGTGATGATGAGCTAATGACCATCGTGGATGGTAAACTTTGCTATTTATCGGTGGTTTCTCGCCCTGGTATTATCGCCCGAGGGAGGAGAATCAAGGTTGGACTAGGGACAAGGATTGAGATTGAAATTAGAGGGACCATGACAAGGATGGTGATAGATACAATCACCGGAGTTCGAACCCATATGTGCCTCCAAATAAGTTGGACTCGCTATACCAACCCACCATAAGCAATCCTGGGCACTCAAAGATTGAGGAAATGTTATCCTTAGTTCTGAAGAAAGTAGATAATACCAACACCGGGGTTAATGAGCTTAAAAGCAAAGTTTCTACACTCCATCAAATCATGAGCTCTCATTTGGCCTCAATCAAACATCTCGAGGCTCAAATGAATCATCTCTCCAACCAAATAAACCCTAGATTGAAGGGAACACTGCCTAGTAACACCACCGCAGATCCTAAAAATGATGCTCATGTCATGGCAATTGTCAGTAGAAGTGGGAGAACAAGTGGAGTAGTGAAAGAGCATGTTGAGGAGCCAGTTGTTGTAGCAAAAAATCCTATTGTTGAGGCCATCGTGAAGCCGAGTGATAAAGGAAAAGAGATAGTGCATGATAAAGATGTTGTAGAACTAGGGGTTGTGGTAAAGCTTGATGCACCTAATTCCCCAGTAAGTGTTGATATTGATGATGAGAGGGAGGAGGCTGAATCCCTCCCCAAGTTGCTATTAATGTTGAGGAGGACCATCCCATTGTGCAAAGTGTGCCGACCACACTACCCAAGGGACCTCCTCCATACCTCAAAGGCTAACTAAGATGAAGGAGGAGCAAAAGTTCAATAAGTTTGTTGATATGTTCAGAAAGCTTTCGATAAATATTCCTTTGATTGAATCCCTAACGAAAATGTCGGGGTATGCCAAGTTTATGAAAGAGTTGCTCAAAAAGAAGAAGATTATTGATGTGGTCACCATTGAGATTTCACACAGCTGTAGCATTGTGATGACGAGTAATGTCGCTACAAAATGAGATAATCCGGGTGCATTCACCATATCATGTACTATTGGGCTATTTGTGTTATGTAAAGCCTTGTGTGATCTAGAGGCGAGCATTAATTTAATACCCCTAGCGATCTTTAACAAGTTAGGATTGGGTACACCCGAACCTACATCTATGAGGCTACTCATGGTTGATTTATCCATTAAGCATCCGGTAGGAATCCTATTCGACGTATTGGTGAACGTAGACAAGTTCATTCTCCTGGCGGACTTCGTGATCTCAGATTGTGAAGTAGATGTTGAGGTGCCTATCATCTTAGGGTGACCATTATTAGCCACAGGTAAATCACTTATGGATGTTGAACTTGGTGAACTTAAATTTTGAGTTGGAAGCGAGGAAGTGACATTCAACGTATGCCAACCCACAAAGCCTCCGGATGAACTGTGGGTAATCTCGGTGATAGAGTAGGAGGGAAAGATTGATCATTCCCTTGAGGAGTGTTAAATGGTCAAGACGCCCAAGATTGAAGAGTTGACAAGTCGGCAATATGATGATGTTTTGAGGACGTTGAAAGATCATTTCCCCTTCTTGGGATGGGGCCACGCCAACTGGATTGGCATGCTATCCGATAACGACTGAGGTTGAGGTACTATCTTCGAGCCGCGACGTAAAATCAATCGCTTCTTGGGAGGCAACCCAAGTGTTTTTACTTTATATTTGGTTATCTTTTATTATTTTTTGTTTGTTTTAGGAATGCAAGGAGCAGAGGAATGAATGTGGCATCCTAACGCACACACAAGTGTACGCGGTCATACAAGTAATATAGGATTGTAAGTATAGATATCATACCCACAGGGACTTGTTGATTAACTATTCACTAAATTGAACTAGCTCTAATTATTTATTCAAACGGTAAATCTCAAAGGAATATTTATTAACCAAAGTAAAAATAAGTTAACAATTAACCAAACAAAGAGCAGTTTTTTACATAATCAATGTGATAAAATCAATCTAGGATTATGGATTCGCTAACAATCATGTTAAGTAAGCAATTTCATTGACTTGTTTGATTATCTAGTTGCTGATTTCGGGGCTGATTTTACAACTATGGTCTTCCTAGCCTCTAATTGCCTATCCAGAATAGCATCACAACTATATCGTTGAGAGGGGATGTGACATCTTATTCCGAACGCTTTTATATATCTTCCCATATAAACCAAATAAGGCATTTTAGGTATATTCCTATGCTAGTCGCGAACCTACCATTTACGTTACAAAAAAGATGCCTTGCTCCCTATATTCTTTGTTTCACAAAGAGATTATAGATTTATTTTAATGGTCGCAAAGCATTAAAATAGTAAGCACAAGAATATAAGAAAAACTAATGTGATAAACAAATAATCAAATTAATCGTCTACTTCAACAATCATGTAGTTAGCTACCATAATCCTAGAATGAGAATTTTAACTCCACATAGACATGGAGCAATTACAACAAATCGTCCAAAGAAAAATATAAAATAAATAATAAAAGAGAAGAAAATATTAAACCAATATTCTTCGGCCTCCACGGCGGCTCCTAGGTCTTCGTAGGTCAAAAGTTGGGTAAAAATCGTGATTTGAGATGTATTTATAGAGTAGGAGGAAAATAACCCCTTTTCCTACTTGGATTTGGAGTAGACAAAAGCTGGAAATTTTTTGGGTTTGGTGCCTGGCGCGATGCGCCACCATAGTGCCACAGGGCTATGGGTGGGGCACCACGCCACCAATGCTCCAACTTTTGTATTCTATAATTTATGGTCTGGAGCAATGCACCACCAAATCACCACAGCCCAGATTTTCTTCTTTTGCTCCCTTTGTCTCCTGAATCTTTGTTCAACTTCTCTCCAAAGCTTTACGCCTTCCATTTTAGCTCTCATGGGTTATTTTTCTCTATATTTTCCCTGCAAAGCATCTAATCACATATATTAGCTCATAATCAAGAATATGCAAATAATCATAAGGATACACATTAATTTTGCCGTCGAAACAAGGCTAAAATATGGGTAAATATAAATACGACCAAGATCAATGAATAAGTGGGAAAATAGGGTAAAAAGGTTATGTCCGGAGGATCGTGAAGTTCGCACAAGCCATTGTGCGCATCGCACGTCCTAACATAGGGTAAAACAGAAGCCTAGGAGAAAAATGCTGAGTGGGAGGTGATGTGTGCTGGGCTGTGCGGTTCGCACATGCCCATGTGCACGTCGCACCTCCATCGGATGATGAAGCAGAGAGCCTGGGCATGTTTGGGGCATGAAAAAGTAAGGTGTGAAAAGACATGCGGTCCACACAAGGGCTTGTGCGAACTGCACATCGCGGCGTACCAAGGCAAATTTCAATTTTTTTTAATTGACCTACTCGTTGACCGACCTGACTCGGAGATTGACCCGACGGATTTTCTTCTTCTTTTCCACTTTATATCTGCCACCCTTCACCTCTTTCTCTATATTTTCTCTCAAACTCTCAAAATTCTCTCCCAAAATCCTTCCTAAATCCCTCAAACTTCTCCCAAAATCTTCTCCTTCTCACCTACAATCTCTACCACTTCTCCACCCTAGTGCTTCCATCATCTTCTCTGGGCAAGGTTATTGGGTCACCAATGTTGCTTCACCAAAAGCTTTGATTTTTACTTCTCTTTGCTTAATATTCACTTGTGGTAAGTTCTCCAATGTTAAATACATGTTTTTATGTGAATGAGAACTCATATTGTGAAGCATGCTAGTTAAAATTGCCATGTTAATTTTGGGTGAGATCCAAAAATTTTGGATTCCCAATTTTGAATTGTGTTTTGGATTTTTCTTAAAATCAACTTGGTAGAACTTGATATTGTGATTATGCATGTTGATTATGGCTATTGTTAGCCTTAAAATTTGTGTTGGGGTGAATTCTGAGTAACCCATTTGTGTTAATGCATAATTTGTCCCTATGATAGATTGGATGACATCATTCTTAAGGGAAAATCATCGTTCTCATGGGGTTTGGTTGAAAAAATCATGTTTGGGTCTGAAAATTGTTTCTTCTAGTATGCTCATGTTCTTTATTGAATATCTTGTGGTGTGTATGACCTTATGCGGGGAGGTAGATATTGTTGTTGAAGTTTTGTGCCTAAGTGTCGCAATTGAGGGCTTGATGTTCCCAATGATAGATGGGGTAACGTCCTTCTTAAGGGAAATTGTTGAGTTCCTTTTTTGTTTTGATTGGTGATAATGGAATTCTGGGAAAGTCTGAGTACCCGGATAAAATTTTGGTCATGTTTTGTTATACCCCCAAATGTTTAATAATTGTTGGTTTACTGCAGGGTGCCAAATGCTTCATACAAATCCTTCTCCATGAATCACATGTGTAATTCACAAGAACACAAGGAACCAAAAATTCCATTTATGTGTTGGTGCATTCCGCATGTGGTGCGTGTATCTTGCTGAAAAATTGGTCCCAGGCTTCTGTTTTGAGGTGCGAAGCAGGGTGCGACACGCACCTTGGTTTATGCAAACTGCATCAGCATTCGCACCTCAATGGAAAATTGGTTGAAAGATATGGTAGATCATGTGACGTCATGTGCGACGCACACAATGGCTTGTGTGTTTCGCACATGGTCCGCATGAGTTGTCAAATATCTCCTTCATTTTTCTACTCCTTTGCATTCCATCCTTTTTAGTTTGTTAACTTCTTTTTGATCTTTTTCTTTCACATATGTCAAAAATACAAAAAGATTTTGCTTTTGTTCTTGGACTCACAATCTCCACGTGCAGAACATGTTTTTTAGTAGGGGCAACACCGAAAGGAGTTCAAGAAGGCCAACAGCTCCCTCCTCCTCCAATCTAACCTCAAAGGGCAAGAAGAAAGCCACAACATCTTCTCGTGCCCAAATTTTAGAGGAGGAGAGGATTCGGTTTGGGTTGGAAGGTATGAGAGCCATATATGATTGCGACAGTGGAAGGTCCTTCAACATGGAGTAGAGTTTCAATCTGGATGCAGTGGGGGATAACCTACCCAATATCCCCACACAGTTTGCCAACCGATAGTGGCAACCATTTCAGGAGGTTCTCAGGAACTACTTCAAGGATATAGTCTGGGAGTTCTTTGCCTCATATCAAGTCACACAAGATGTTAAGGGCTATAAAGGGGGGCCAGAAACTTTCCCCGATTTGGAATCAGTAATAGTTCGAGGCAAGAAAATCTGGAGCACCCCAGCTGCAATTAATATCATCTATTAGAGCACCCTAATTGAGCCAGCACTTGAACTCATGGCCAAGCTGACTGTCAAACAGAAACCTCTTGAGTGGGTTGCTCCTATTATTGCTCCTGACACACCTCTTTTGGCCACTATAGTGGGTGACATACCACGACTATCCCTGCACTTTGAGGCCCGCCTTTGGTATGATTTTGTTCGCTCTCCCTTCCTACCTTCTTAAAATGACCAAAAGGTCACCCATGATGGGGCCTTTCTGATAGCCTCAATCATAGTGAGGGACCATATCAACTTTTGTGAGATTGTGGCCTTGGTGATCAAGAGGAAGGCTCGTAGGGGTAGTGATGCATTCCTCTTTCCTGTTCTTATTAGCAAACTATGTGCAAATGCTGGCATACCTTTCTTCAGCTGTGACACTCTAACTCCCAACATAGGTGTGTTGGATCTTCATAGGAAGACTAACAGGGATACCCTCCATTTTAAAAAGCATAGAGCTAAGACAGCGGTGGAGGTTGAGGTTAATGACTCAGATGCCAAAGAAAATGCTTCCTCTCCTTCTAAGGCCACTTCAGAAGCTTCTATAGCCACTGCACCTAGAGGGACTTTGACCAAGAGTGGCCTATAAGACATGATTGACAAGGCCTATAATCATCAAAGGCAGCTGAATGACTTGGCTATTAAGTTTTCTGGTATGATACAAAGAGCTGTCAAGAATGCCATGCAAGGGGTAGTGTAAAGTGTTACCAAACTCAATAAAAGGGTGGGCGTTGTTGAGGGTGCAGTGAAGGAACTCAGAAGGATGTTTCCAAAGAGAAATGGAAAGCTCTAGTCGAGGAGGCAGATTTGAGCACCTTACCCCAGCCCCGCCAGACTCGTGGACCCATGGATGATTTGTTCGCAGCTTATGCAGAGGATGAGCCTGAGCTTTCTGGTGCTGAGTATGCTGAGCTACATGATGATGAGAACCCACTATTTCAGCAGGTCCTCAGGGAGTCCACAATGATAGCACACTCCTGAAAGGGTGGTGCAGGTCCTAGAAAAGAGATGCCACAGATGAGGAGGCAGCAGCTGATGATGATGATGATGAGGCATAGTCCTCCAGGGAGTTGCACCCCTTCTCTCCTTATTTGATTTTCAAGCATTGAGGTCAATGCTTCCTCTTTATGGGGGGAGGTGGCACTATTTGATTTGGTTATTTGTTTCCCGTGTTGGGCTTGAGATATTTTATTGCCCTTGCTGGGCCTTGTTGACATTTTTAGTTTCCTTGCTAGATTTGATTTAGCCCTTGTCAGGCATGAATGGATGATTATGATATTGCTCGCCCTTGCCGAGCCTTTTTATTTTTTTTTTGATTATGTTTTTGATCTTAATTATGCCCTCGCCAGGCTTGATTTTTAATTCTTGGTTGTGTATACCGGTTTAGTCTTACACGATTCTATTTTCTCTCTACTCGTGCCTTACAAATGCGCTAAGGGCTTATGCCAAGGCTTGTTTTTCAAATGATTCATGAGCACGCAAATTGGTAATCACCTTGATAATAGTAGTGTAGCAATAAACTTCGAGGGTTTTCTTAATACCATGATTCTTTCTCAAGGAGTAAATGTGTTCTTTATTTTCTTTTTCTTTTTTTTTGTTGTTTTTGTGTCGAATCGGGTTGGTGTTTCCCAATGATAGATTGAGAAGCAACTTTCTTAAGGGAAAATGCCAATTTAGTCCGTAGTGTGCTTGTCTCGAAATGGACCCACTGGAAAATTTTCTTGGCAAGATGTTTTTGAAAAGGAAAGAATGCAGGTACTTTTATCCGAAGATGGAAAACAAGGAATTTGACCCAAAAGAGCTGAAAAGAAATTGAAGTGTAAAGGATTGAATAAGATGGAGATTCTGCCAAGAGGTGCGGACCTCGTGCGACATGCACAAGGTCTGGTTCATTCCATACCCCACTTCGCATAAAGACTGAAGATTGGTTGAAGCTTCTGGTGCACACCTGTGGAGAAGTGTGATACGCACATTGTAACGTGAGAACCGCACATCGCGTCGCATGGCTCCCAAAGGGAATTTTTGTCCATCTCTGTATGATGAATTGGGATCTTTCTAAAACCCATTTCACGCATAATTTTAGGGAGTTCTGAATAGTTTTTGAATAGTTTTTCACCTTTGAAGAAAATTTCTCTCCCAAGGCAAGAAAGAGGGTTTCAATCCATTCTCTCAATCTTCAGCCTTGGGCTTGTAAATTTGATCTTGGATATTGGATTCTTGCAACAATTATTGAAAGGAAATTTGAATTTCCCTATAGGTATATTTTCTTCTTCCTTTAGCATGAGTGGCTAAGTTTCCTTGTCTAGGGATATGTAGATGATGGGTATTTGATAAAAAGGTATGCGTCTTGCTTATTTTATTTTATAATTGCTAAGATTATATGGGTCCAGTGATTCCACCATATTCTAACTCTAAAATTGATGGTTTCAAACATTGATTTACCTTACTTGGTTGTATTCTTGCTTGAGAAAGAAGTTTATAATTTCGGATGTGAAATTGCTAGTGGGTACTTGGGATTCTACCTAGATTGAGGCTAGAAATAGCTCAAATCACCGAAAACACCCATTTAAGAGTCTACGCTAGAAATAGTGTGACCTCCCCAAGCATAAGTTGGTTGGTTGTTTGCCTAAATAAAGGTGTTTGAATAAAAACCATTGAATATATGTTTGTTTGATCGAGTGATTAACTAGCATGCCTAAAACCAATGGTACCTACATCATTTAGTAGGAATTTATGCAATTAAGCAAGTACCTTGACCTGTATTCAATACCCATTGGAAGCACATCTCTAGTCATCCTCTCTCTATTGTTTACACCTTGCACTTTTACTTATTGCTTTGTTTGGAATTTGAATAGTGACAGATTCCCGATCCCCCCCCCTTTTTATTATTATTTGTTGTTGAGCAATATACTCTCATGTGAAGTCTGTTTTACAATCACCTAGGCTAAGCTCTAAATTTCCTGTGGGATCAGCCTCGACACCTATCGGGTAATATAAATTTATTTTGCTTAACGATCATCATTACCTCCACTTGGAGAGTACAGTTTGAGAGTTTATCAAGGGTCATTACAGTAGTGATTTGAAATTGTGAAGTAATGTAGTCACTTGAAATAGTGAAGTAGTGAATTGGATATGTTAAGTAGTGACTTGAAATGTGAAGTAACGTAGTGACTTGAAATAGTGAAGTAGTGAATTGGATATGTTAAATGGTGACTTGAAATTGTGAATTAACGTAGTGACTTGAAATAGTAAAGTAGTGAATTGAAATTATCAAGTAGTGACTTGAAATTGTGAAGTAATGTAGTGACTTGAAATATTGAAGTAGTGAATTGGAATTGTGAAGTAGTGACTTGAAATTGTGAACTAGTACTTGAAATAATGAAGTAGTGAATTGAAATTATTACTTAGTGACTTGAAATTGTGAAGTAATATAGTGGATTGAAATAGTGAAGTAGTGAATTGAAATTACTAAGTAGCGACTTAAAATTGTGAACTAGTGACTTGAAATAGTGAACTAGTGACTTGAAAAGGAGTTGTAGCAAGTAGCTAGGATTTATTGATTCTAAATTAGTATTTGAGTTAGAAAGTTTAACAAGATTAGTAATTAAAAAGTATGTCAAATAAATTCAAAAAGATAGCAACTAATGTGAATATTTTATTATAATATTTATATAAAATTGTAATGACCCTTACGGTTATTTCCACGTATACGTTTTCCTTGAAATCGTTAGAGCTTGTTTGTAGCGGCCCCAAGTCACTTAAGGCTCGTCAGGACCGGTATTTCGGTGTTGGGTCCATTTGTTTGGTCGCATTATAAGTTTTGAAGTCAAGCAAGTCGGCAAAAGCTATCGTAAGTTCTTTAATATATTTTCTGAACTTTGGGTAGAATGTCTCGGAGCTTTTCTCTCAATATATAAAGAGTTAGAAGTCTCCCGAAATACCAAATCGAAGGTCTACGAGTCTAGTTTCCAAGCACAAAACCTCACGTCCAACTGATCGCGGAGTAAAAAGTTATGATTGTTTTACCGCGGACTGTCTGGTAGAAAATGGGTTGCGAACCGGGTCGCGAACCGGGTCGGGTTAAACTCGATTTAAAGCCTCAACTTCACGTTTTAAAATGCCGTTTCAGTTCTGAAACAGTGAGAAAACATAAGGGAGAGTTCTTTAGTATCTAAATCGTGCGATGGTGAGTTGCAAACTTAAATTTAAGAATTTTATTAACATCGCGTGTATTTGGAAATATTTTATTTAAAAGTCGAATGTGGTAGAAAATTATATTATTATTATCTTTTCAAAATATTTTAAAGGTTTATGGAAAATATTTTTGATACGATATAATTATATATGTATTTATTTTATAAGGTTTTTATACATTGTAATATTTTAACGAAGATAGTAAATTTAGTTATGTTGAAAATTATTATTATAACATAGTAGATTTTATTTGAAATAATTTTCTATGAATTATGGTATATTTAAAAAGTTATATTTATTATACCACGAACCTATGCAATACTCGAATATATATAACGGGGTAAGAATATTCTTTCAATAATGCCACCTCCACTCCACGTGGGAGTGGAGGGGTTGGACAACACATTGTAACAACTTTTGGGGTGCTGCCACTTGTTCCACTCACTAGCTTATTAGCTAGAATTAAGTGGCAGGAGTATTTATTTAGGTGCCTTCAATTTGTATTTGTCCAGGAGTAGAAGTGATCACATGAAGCATTTACATACTTCTGTGTGTTGAAAAGATTAAATAAGGAGTTCGTATGAACAGAATTGCTGACGCAATATTGTTAATTATCAAAAAGAAATTAATTATCTACGTCAAGTTATTCAAGCCCAAATTCGATTCTGATTTAGTTTTGAATTTTCTCGGAGTGGTTCGAGCTTGGACATCATCTTAGCAGCTTGTCATCGGACGACAGGTAGGTTACGATTTATTTTCCCTAGACTCCGCATATATAGGATAAAATTGTATTAATGGGCGTCCTTGGGTTGGATTATTAGGTTGGCACCACAGACCTCGACCGCTTTATTCATGTCCGCCTACTTTTGTTCCTCCGTTGTTTGTAGTATTTGTTATTATACTTTATTTACCCTTGTGGTCCTGTGAGGCCTTGTTGACTCTGGAACATAGAAGGTGGGATTTTG